>JAKYLM010000151.1:60000-70000 GCA_023634145.1 Thymallus thymallus | reverse complement strand
TTAAAGCAGCTTTCTACACACACACACACACACACACACACACAGACACACACACACACACACACACACACACACACACACACACAGACACACACACACACACACACAGACACACACACAGACACACACACACACACACACACACACACACACACACACACACACACACACACAGACACACACACACACACACACACACACACACACACACACACACACACACACACAGACACACACACACACACACACACACACACACACACACAGACACACACACAGACACACACACACACACACACACACACACACACACACACACACAGACACACACACACACACACACACACAGACACACACACACACACACACACACACACACACACACACACACACACACACACACACACACACACACACACACACACACACACACACACACACACAGACACACACACACACACACAGACACACACACACACACACACACACACACACACACACACACACACAAACACAAACACACACACACAAACACACACAAACACAAACACACACACACAAACACACACACACACACAAACACAAACACACACACACACACAAACACACACACACACACACACACACACACACAAACACACACACACACACACACACACACACAAACACACACACACAGACACACACACACACACCTCCACTTCATCTCTTCTTGAAGGAATCAGTGAATCAGTGAATCAGGGAATCAGGGAATCAGTGAATCAGGGAATCAGGGAATTGTCACTGGTCCACTTCCCTCAACAGTCTCTCTGTCTGCATCTCAAAAGCCACTATATCACCCAGGGCTGACCTTATCCACTATACCCCCAGGGCTGACCTTATCCACTATACCCCCAGGGCTGACCTTATCCACTATATCACCCAGGGCTGACCTTATCCACTATACCCCCAGGGCGGACCTTATCCACTATACCCCCAGGGCTGACCTTATCCACTATATCACCCAGGGCTGACCTTATCCACTCTATCACCCAGGGCGGACCTTATCCACTATATCACCCAGGGCTGACCTATAGACTATTTACTCTGGCCAAAAGAACTAGGGACCTAGGGGGCTCTGGTCAATAGAACTAGGGACCTAGGGGGCTCTGGTCAATTGAACTTGGGACCTAGGGGGCTCTGGTCAATAGAACTAGGGACCTAGGGGGCTCTGGTCAATAGAACTAGGGACCTAGGGGGCTCTGGTCAATTGAACTAGGGACCTAGGGGGCTCTGGTCAATAGAACTAGGGACCTAGGGGGCTCTGGTCAATTGAACTAGGGACCTAGGGGGCTCTGGTCAATAGAACTAGGGACCTAGGGGGCTCTGGTCAATAGAACTAGGGACCTAGGGGGCTCTGGTCAATTGAACTAGGGACCTAGGGGGCTCTGGTCAATAGAACTAGGGATCTTTTAAACAGAACCTTTTCGGTAAATATTGGTCGAGATAGTTCACAACCTGCCTCTCTGCTTAGTGGGGTTCCACAGGGGTCCATTCTTGGCCCAATCTTGTTCTCCTTGTATTTGCTACCCCTTGGGTCAATTTTTAGCAAGCATGGAATACCCTTTCACTTTTATGCAGATGATATGCAAATTTATCTCCCTCTGAAAAAAAACAGCAGGAACCAAATAGAGTTGTTGCGAAATTGTACACATGACATTAAGTCATGGTTATCTTTAAATTTTTTAAAACTAAATGAAGAGAAAACTGAAGTTGTGTGGTTTGGAGCTCCAAATAATCTTGATGATCTGGGCGATTTGGCCCCCTTTTGTAAGCCATTAGTCCGAAATCTAAGTGTTCTTTTCGACAGTGATCTTAAGTTTGAGAGACAGATTTATTCTGTTGTTAAGTCTTGTTTCTATTATCTGAAATTAATAGCGAAAGTGAAACCATTTCTGTCTACTAGTGATCTCGAAAAGCTCATTCATGCATTTATATTTACAAGACTAGATTACTGCAATGCGTTATATGTCGGCATAAATAAAACACTGATAAAGCGCTTACAATTAGTTCAAAATGCCGCTGCAAGACTTTTGACGGGTACTCGTAAGCGAGACCAAATTACCCCAGTATTGAGCTCTTTAAATTGGCTACCAATTGACTACAGAATAAATCTAAAAATTTAAATTTTTGTTCACAAATCACTGCATGGTATGGCTCCATTGTACCTTGTAAATCTTATTAAGAAATACGAACCAAAACGGTCCTTGAGGTCAGCTGACCAGCTGGTTTTAACGACTCCAAGAACAAAGCGGAGAAGTGGAGATCGAGCATTTGTAGCGATAGCTCCTAAACTCTGGAATGATCTACCACCTTTTATCAGATTGGAACGTACATTTACTGTTTTTAAACATAAGCTTAAAGAATACCTCCTAGCTCTAGCATTTGATGGGGTTTAGTAGTTGCATTTGTAGGTTTATCAAACTGAGGGGTTTATTTTATTTCATTGATATTTTATGTGGTGTTAATGATGTATGTTGTCATGATTGTTTATGTGTTTGTACAGCACTTTGTTCAATGACAAGTTGTGTAAAAGTGCTTAATAAATAAAATAAACAAACAAACAAACAAACAAACAAACCTAGGGGGCTCTGGTCAATAGAACTAGGGACCTAGGGGGCTCTGGTCAATAGAACTAGGGACCTAGGGGGCTCTGGTCAATAGAACTAGGGACCTAGGGGACTCTGGTCAATAGAACTAGGGACCTAGGGGGCTCTGGTCAATAGAACTAGGGACCTAGGGGGCTCTGGTCAATAGAACTAGGGACCTAGGGGACTCTGGTCAATAGAACTAGGGACCTAGGGGGCTCTGGTCAATAGAACTAGGGACCTAGGGGGCTCTGGTCAATAGAACTAGGGACCTAGGGGCTCTGGTCAATAGAACTAGGGACCTAGGGGACTCTGGTCAATAGAACTAGGGACCTAGGGGGCTCTGGTCAATAGAACTAGGGACCTAGGGGACTCTGGTCAATAGAACTAGGGACCTAGGGGGCTCTGGTCAATAGAACTAGGGACCTAGGGGACTCTGGTCAATAGAACTAGGGACCTAGGGGACTCTGGTCAATAGAACTAGGGACCTAGGGGGCTCTGGTCAATAGAACTAGGGACCTAGGGGACTCTGGTCAATAGAACTAGGGACCTAGGGGGCTCTGGTCAATAGAACTAGGGACCTAGGGGGCTCTGGTCAATAGAACTAGGGACCTAGGGGGCTCTGGTCAATAGAACTAGGGACCTAGGGGACTCTGGTCAATAGAACTAGGGACCTAGGGGACTCTGGTCAATAGAACTAGGGACCTAGGGGGCTCTGGTCAATAGAACTAGGGACCTAGGGGACTCTGGTCAATAGAACTAGGGACCTAGGGGGCTCTGGTCAATAGAACTAGGGACCTAGGCGACTCTGGTCAATAAAACTAGGGACCTAGGGGACTCTGGTCAATAGAACTAGGGACCTAGGGGACTCTGGTCAATAGAACTAGGGACCTAGGGGGCTCTGGTCAATAGAACTAGGGACCTAGGGGCTCTGGTCAATAGAACTAGGGACCTAGGGGGCTCTGGTCAATAGAACTAGGGACCTAGGGGGCTCTGGTCAATAGAACTAGGGACCTAGGGGGCTCTGGTCAATAGAACTAGGGACCTAGGGGACTCTGGTCAATAGAACTAGGGACCTAGGGGCTCTGGTCAATAGAACTAGGGACCTAGGGGGCTCTGGTCAATAGAACTAGGGACCTAGGGGGCTCTGGTCAATAGAACTAGGGACCTAGGGGGCTCTGGTCAATAGAACTAGGGACCTAGGGGGCTCTGGTCAATAGAACTAGGGACCTAGGGGGCTCTGGTCAATAGAACTAGGGACCTAGGGGGCTCTGGTCAATAGAACTAGGGACCTAGGGGACTCTGGTCAATAGAACTAGGGACCTAGGGGCTCTGGTCAATAGAACTAGGGACCTAGGGGGCTCTGGTCAATAGAACTAGGGACCTAGGGGCTCTGGTCAATAGAACTAGGGACCTAGGGGGCTCTGGTCAATAGAACTAGGGACCTAGGGGCTCTGGTCAATAGAACTAGGGACCTAGGGGGCTCTGGTCAATAGAACTAGGGACCTAGGGGGCTCTGGTCAATAGAACTAGGGACCTAGGGGGCTCTGGTCAATAGAACTAGGGACCTAGGGGGCTCTGGTCAATAGAACTAGGGACCTAGGGGACTCTGGTCAATAGAACTAGGGACCTAGGGGCTCTGGTCAATAGAACTAGGGACCTAGGGGGCTCTGGTCAATAGAACTAGGGACCTAGGGGGTTCTGGTCAATAGAACTAGGGACCTAGGGGGCTCTGGTCAATAGAACTAGGGACCTAGGGGGCTCTGGTCAATAGAACTAGGGACCTAGGGGGCTCTGGTCAATAGAACTAGGGACCTAGGGGGCTCTGGTCAATAGAACTAGGGACCTAGGGGACTCTGGTCAATAGAACTAGGGACCTAGGGGCTCTGGTCAATAGAACTAGGGACCTAGGGGACTCTGGTCAATAGAACTAGGGACCTAGGGGACTCTGGTCAATAGAACTAGGGACCTAGGGGGCTCTGGTCAATAGAACTAGGGACCTAGGGGGCTCTGGTCAATAGAACTAGGGACCTAGGGGACTCTGGTCAATAGAACTAGGGACCTAGGGGACTCTGGTCAATAGAACTAGGGACCTAGGGGACTCTGGTCAATAGAACTAGGGACCTAGGGGACTCTGGTCAATAGAACTAGGGACCTAGGGGACTCTGGTCAATAGAACTAGGGACCTAGGGGACTCTGGTCAATAGAACTAGGGACCTAGGGGACTCTGGTCAATAGAACTAGGGACCTAGGGGACTCTGGTCAATAGAACTAGGGACCTAGGGGACTCTGGTCAATAGAACTAGGGACCTAGGGGGCTCTGGTCAATAGAACTAGGGACCTAGGGGACTCTGGTCAATAGAACTAGGGACCTAGGGGACTCTGGTCAATAGAACTAGGGACCTAGGGGACTCTGGTCAATAGAACTAGGGACCTAGGGGACTCTGGTCAATAGAACTAGGGACCTAGGGGACTCTGGTCAATAGAACTAGGGACCTAGGGGACTCTGGTCAATAGAACTAGGGACCTAGGGGACTCTGGTCAATAGAACTAGGGACCTAGGGGGCTCTGGTCAATAGAACTAGGGACCTAGGGGACTCTGGTCAATAGAACTAGGGACCTAGGGGACTCTGGTCAATAGAACTAGGGACCTAGGGGACTCTGGTCAATAGAACTAGGGACCTAGGGGGCTCTGGTCAATAGAACTAGGGACCTAGGGGGCTCTGGTCAATAGAACTAGGGACCTAGGGGACTCTGGTCAATAGAACTAGGGACCTAGGGGACTCTGGTCAATAGAACTAGGGACCTAGGGGGCTCTGGTCAATAGAACTAGGGACCTAGGGGACTCTGGTCAATAGAACTAGGGACCTAGGGGCTCTGGTCAATAGAACTAGGGACCTAGGGGACTCTGGTCAATAGAACTAGGGACCTAGGGGGCTCTGGTCAATAGAACTAGGGACCTAGGGGACTCTGGTCAAAAGTAGTGCACTATAAAGGAAATAGGGTGCCATATGGGACATATACTCAATCTCTGTCCTTCTCACAAATGGCTAATTTTGATAAATTGCATTTTCAATGATGAGCACCTCTTGGCCTGAGAGGTCAGTGTGTGAGAGAGTTGTGTAGAGTGACTGGTAGGAAGACAGTTATCCACAGACAGACGTCTGCTAGTGAGGCAAGAGTTAGAGGTGTCTAAGGGTCCTACTGTACTCTAGCAGAATGTCTCTCTCTCTGTGTCTCTGTGTCTCTCTGTCTCTCACTCTCTCTCTCTCTCTCTCTCTCTCTCCATCACTGCTATTAGTCACAAACACAGTGCCATATCCATAGCAACAATAAACTGATCATGACGACGCTAGCGACCTGCATGTGACTGAGCTCAGTGAAGTCTCCTCTCTTTCTCTCCCGCTGCTGTTGATAAAAACTAAACAAAATAAAAAGCAAAGTTCCAACACGATCCATCCATCCTCCATCCATCCTCCATCCATCCTCCATCCTCCAACCATCCATCCTCCATCCATCCATCCATCCATCCATCCATCCATCCATCCATCCATCCATCCATCCATCCATCCATCCATCCATCCATCCATCCATCCATCCATCCATCCATCCATCCATCCATCCATCCATCCATCCATCCATCCATCCATCCATCCTCCATCCATTCAATTGAAAGCAGAGGGGGAGTTTTGAAGTTATCTTTTTAAAAGGTCTTCAGTCAATCCACGTTGACAGCACTGAACAGCTTCTGTGATGATGCAGGCTGCAGTCCTCCGCTGAATGCTGTGTACCTGTCTTTGGCTATGACACGCCTGTCAATCAAACACAATACAGCCGACGAGAGACAGACAGAGAGAGACTGAAAGAGAGAGAGAGAGAGACAGAGAGTGAGAGAGAGAAAGAGAGAGAGTGATACAGAAAGAGATAGAAAGAGACAGAGGGACATAGAGAGAGAGAGAGAGAGAGAGAGAGAGAGAGAGAGAGAGATAGAGAGAGAGAGAGAGAGAGATAGAGAGAGAGAGAGAGAGAGAGAGAGGGACAGAGACAGAGGGACAGAGAGAGACAGAGAGATACAGAGAGAGACAGAGAGAGACAGAGGCTTTCTCCCCAACCATTGCACTACTGACCATATATAGATAGATAGATAGATAGATAGATAGATAGATAGATAGATAGATAGATAGATAGATAGATAGATAGATAGATAGATAGATAGATAGATAGATAGATAGATAGATAGATAGATAGATAGATAGATAGATAGATAGATAGATAGATAGATAGATAGATAGATAGATAGATAGATAGATAGATAGATAGATAGATAGATAGATAGATAGATAGATAGATAGATAGATAGATAGATAGATAGATAGATAGATAGATAGATAGATAGATAGATACAGTGGGGAGAAGAAGTATTTGATACACTGCCAATTTTGCAGGTTTTCCTACTTACAAAGCATGTAGAGGTCTGTAATTTTTATCATAAGTACACTTCAACTGTGAGAGACGGAATCTAAAACAAAAATCCAGAAAATCACATTGTATGATTTTTAAATAATTAATTTGTATTTTATTGCATGACATAAGTATTTGATCACCTACCAACCAGTAAGAATTCCGGCTCTCACAGACCTGTTAGTTTTTCTTTAAGAAGCCCTCCTGTTCTCCACTCATTACCTGTATTAACTGCACCTGTTTGAACTCGTTACCTGTATAAAAGACACCTGTCCACACACTCAATCAAACAGACTCCAACCTCTCCACAATGGCCAAGACCAGAGAGCTGTGTAAGGACATCAGGGATAAAATTGTAGACCCGCACAAGGCTGGGATGGGCTACAGGACAATAGGCAAGCAGATTGGTGAGAAGGCAACAACTGTTGGCGCAATTATTAGAAAATGGAAGAAGTTCAAGATGACGGTCAATCTCCCTCGGTCTGGGGCACCATGCAAGATCTTACCTCGTGGGGCATCAATGATCATGAGGAAGGTGAGGGATCAGCCCAGAACTACACGGCAGGACCTGGTCAATGACCTGAAGAGAGCTGGGACCACAGTCTCAAAGAAAACCATTAGTAACACACTACGCCGTCATGGATTAAAATCCTGCAGCGCACGCAAGGTCCCCCTGCTCAAGCCAGCGCATGTCCAGGCCCGTCTGAAGTTTGCCAATGACCATCTGGATGATCCAGAGGAGGAATGGGTGAAGGTCATGTGGTCTGATGAGACAAAAATAGAGCTTTTAGGTCTAAACTCCACTCGCCGTGTTTAGAGGAAGAAGAAGGATGAGTACAACCCCAACAACACCATCCCAACCGTGAAGCATGGAGGTGGAAACATCATTCTTTGGGGATGCTTTTCTGCAAAGGGGACAGGACGACTGCACCGTATTGAGGGGAGGATGGATGTATCGCAAGATCTTGGCCAACAACCTCCTTCCCTCAGTAAGAGCATTGAAGATGGGTCGTGGCTGGGTCTTCCAGCATGACAACGACCCGAAACACACAGCCAGGGCAACTAAGGAGTGACCATAGAGCATTGTATGCAATAAAAATGAAAATCTATAAGAATTTGGGCCGAAGATATTTGAAGGGTAATCCTACCAGTAGCTCTTTAAGGAAGTGAGGTTTGGGGGCCACTCAATAAACTGTGGGACAAATGTGGGACTAACACCCAATGCAGAATTCTGTCTGAAAAAACACCAGCACTGCTTCAAAATAAATAATTTAAATAAACAAAATCATGAACCAATCAAAGGACTCATACTTACAACATTGGAAAAACAAAACAAAATCCCAAAGCCGACTAAATTGCTATCTGTCTCTGAACAGAGAATATGAATTGTCTGATTATCTACTCTGTCAGAGATACGAAGCAGAGACAGATCCTTACCAAGTACAGGCTGAGTGACCAACTGGCAATAGAAACCGTCAGACGTAAAGACATGGCTACCCAGAGAGGAGCGTGTATGTGGTCACTGCACCACAGGGGAGGTAAAAACAGAGATGCACTTTCTCCTTTACTGGGAGAAATATTCCTCACCAAGAGATTCATTATTCACAGAAATTACTACATTCATTCAAAATGTTAATTTATTTATTTAAAACAAAAAATACTCATGGGTGAATTTATTTAAAACAAAATATACTTATGGGTGAATAAAAATATGTATTAGCCTGCCATAGCCTGAGACACTGAATAATAACATCTCTATAGTAAGCAGTAACTGACTAATTATTATTATTAATATTATTATTACTACTATTATTAATATTATTATTACTACTATTATTATTAATATTATATTACTATTATTATTATTAATATTATTATTACTGCTATTATTATTATTGCTATTATATTACTATTATTACTACTATTATTAATATTATTATTACTACTATTATTATTAATATTATTATTACTACTATTATTATTATTATTAATATTATTATTACTACTATTATTATTATTATTACTATTATTATTATTATTACTACTATTATTATTACTACTATTATTATTATTATTACTACTATTATTATTATTATTATTACTACTACTATTATTATTATTACTACTATTATTATTATTATTAATATTATTATTACTATTATATTACTATTATTATTATTAATAGTATTATTACTACTATTATTATTATTACTACTATTATTATTACTACTATTATTATTATTAGTATTATTATTACTACTATTATTATTATTGCTATTATATTAATATTATTATTACTATTATTATTAATTTTGTATTATTATGCTAAATAGTTGTAGTTAGTTAGTTTCATTTTCCATGTTGAGTCTTTTATATTTATTTTATTTCTAGTATTTGTTGATACCATTTTAATGTTGTTGTTATTATTATTATTTTTAATTACTACAATTTTATATTTTATTTATTTATTACTATTTTGCTTTGGCAATGTTGACACAATGTTTTTCATCCCTATAAAGCGAGAGAGAGAGAGAGAGAGAGAGAGAGAGAGAGAGAGAGAGAGAGAGACAGAGAGAGAGAGAGAGAGAGAGAGAGAGAGATGGCTCTACATGGAGAGACACCACTGATGAAAGGATGCTGCCACGCTGGCTAGGACACCACTGATGCCTCTCCAGAAAGATTTTAGGTCAAGAAACATGGCAGTGTCTGTCTGTCTGTCTGTCTGTCTGTCTATCTGTGTGGCTGTCTGTCTTTGTCTGTCTCACTGTTTCACTCACACATAAAGGTCAGAAACGTGACATTCTGATTGGAGGATTGGACGCTGGCCTGTGACGGCCTTGAGGTGACTTGTTGCTGTCACTCATGTTGTTGCAGTGCTGAGGAGTTTGTCGTTTGACATTTACTGTAATCTA
>JAKYLM010000151.1:50000-55000 GCA_023634145.1 Thymallus thymallus | reverse complement strand
GCCAGAGGGCTCTGGTCAACAGTAGTGCACTATATAGGGAATGGATTGCCATTTGGGACGTACACAAAAGTCCCTGCAAGTCACTTACACACAGAAAAGCAATGTTCCTTCCTGTTCTAAAAGCAGACAGCAATGGCTTCTACTGCTACTGAAATATCAGTTTTATATCATGATTTCTTCATGAAGGAATCACACACACACACACACACACACACACACACACACACACACACACACACACACACTCCTCCAGAGTTACTGACTGTGTGACGTGGAGGGTTATTTGACAGTGCTGCTCATCCCTCTGAGTGGCAGGCTAAATTATTCTGTGACGCAAAACCCGTTGACACAGACACATGATTTGAAAGCTAATTCACACAAAAAGCCTAAAAGATTTATGGAGAGACCAGTCACCAGTAAATCAGATTAGACATGTTTACTTTCAGCACCACATCAATTAGTTACCTTGTTGCTGGTATCTTCAGCTAATACAACATGTGTGTGATGTAGAGGTAGGTCATAATGTGTTGCTGTGAAAGGAACCAGACCTGTGGTGAATCATAACTTGTCCAATACAGTAGCTACTAGATTCAGCACAGCACAGCCACAGGCAGCGCTACACATATCAACCACAGTCAATGGAGAACAGGTCTGGTTTCACAGAAAAAGGTCTAGTCCTGGACTAACCAATGGAGTCAATGGAGATGCTCTGTTGTACATTATTTTGACTCCAGGACTAGGCTTAATCTGTGTTGTAGAGGTGTGGTGGAGGTGTGTTAGAGGTGAAGTACAGGTGTGGTAGAGTTATGGTGAAGTACAGGTGTGGTAGAGGTGTGGTAGAGGTGTGGTAGAGGTGTAGTAGAGGTGTGGTGGAGGTGTGGTAGAGGTGTAGTAGAGGTGTGGTGGAGGTGTGGTAGAGGTGTGGTGGAGTAGAGGTGTGGTGGAGATGTGGTGGAGATGTGGTGGAGGTGTGGTAGAGGTGTGGTAGAGATGTGGTGTGGTGGAGGTGTGGTGGAGGTGTGGTAGAGGTGTGGTGGAGTAGAGGTGTGGTAGATATGTGGTAGAGGTGTGGTGGAGAAGAGGTGTGGTAGAGATGTGGTAGAGGTGTGGTGGAGAAGAGGTGTGGTAGAGATGTGGTAGAGATGTGGTAGAGATGTGGTAGAGATGTGGTAGAGGTGTGGTGGAGAAGAGATGTGGTAGAGATGTGGTGGAGGTGTGGCAGAGGTGTGGTGGAGAAGAGATGTGGTAGAGGTGTGGTGGAGGTGTGGTAGAGGTGTGGTGGAGTAGAGGTGTGGTAGAGGTGTGGTGGAGGGGTGGTAGAGGTGTGGTGTGGTAGAGATGTGGTGGAGGTGTGGTGGAGGTGTGGTGGAGTAGAGGTGTGGTAGAGGTGTGGTAGAGGTGTGGTGGCGAAGAGGTGTGGTAGAGATGTGGTAGAGATGTGGTGGAGAAGAGGTGTGGTAGAGATGTGGTAGAGATGTGGTAGAGGTGTGGTGGAGGTGTGGTGGAGGTGTGGTAGAGGTGTGGTGGAGGTGTGGTGGAGGTGTGGTAGAGGTGTGGTGGAGTAGAGGTGTGGTAGAGGTGTGGTGGAGGTGTGGTAGAGGTGTGGTGGAGTAGAGGTGTGGTAGAGGTGTGGTAGAGGTGTGGTTGGGTAGAGGTGTGGTAGAGGTGTGGTAGAGGTGTGGTAGAGGTGTGGTGGAGGTGTGGTGGAGGTGTGGTGGAGGTACGGTGGAGGTGTGGTGGAGTAGAGGTGTGGTAGAGGTGTGGTAAAGGTGTGGTGGAGGTGTGGTAATGGTTTGGTAAAGGTGTGGTGGAGTAAAGGTGTGGAGGAGGTTTGGTAGAGTTGTGGTAGAGGTGTGTTAGAGATGTGGTAGAGGTGTGGTAGAGATGTGGTGTGGTAGAGGTGTGGTAGAGGTGTGGTGGAGGTGTGGTGGAGGTGTGGTGGAGTAGAGTTGTGTTAGAGGTGTGGTGGAGGTGTGGTGGAGGTGTGGTGGAGTAGAGGTGTGGTAGAGGTGTGGTAGAGGTGTGGTGGAGTAGAGTTGTGGTAGAGGTGTGGTAGAGATGTGGTGTGGTAGAGGTGTGGTAGAGGTGTGGTGGAGGTGTGGTGGAGGTGTGGTGGAGTAGAGGTGTGGTAGAGGTGTGGTAGAGGTGTGGTGGAGTAGAGTTGTGTTAGAGGTGTGGTAGAGGTGTGTTAGAGGTTTGGTGGAGGTGTGGTGGAGGTGTGGTGGAGTAGAGGTGTGGTAGAGGTGTGGTAGAGGTGTGGTGGAGTAGAGTTGTGTTAGAGGTGTGGTAGAGGTGTGGTGGAGGTGTGGTGGAGGTGTGGTGGAGGTGTGTTAGAGGTGTGGTGGAGGTGTGTTAGTGGTGTGGTAGAGGTGTGGTGGAGATGTGGTGGAGGTGTGGTGGAGTAGAGGTGTGGTGGAGGTGTGGTGGAGTAGAGGTGTGGTAGAGGTGTGGTAGAGGTGTGGTAGAGTTGTGGTAGAGGTGTGGTGGAGGTGTGGTAGAGTTGTGGTAGAGGTGTGGTGTGGTTGAGGTGTGGTAGAGGTGTGGTAGAGGTGTGGTGGAGTAGAGTTGTGGTAGAGGTGTGGTGGGTTAGAGATGTGGTGGGTTAGAGGTGTGGTAGAGGTGTGGTAATGGTGTGGTAGAGGTGTGGTAAAGGTGTGGTGGAGGTGTGGTAGTGGTGTGGTAGAGGTGTGGTAAAGGTGTGGGGGAGGTGTGGTAGAGGCGTGGTGGAGGTGTGGTAATGGTGTGGTAGAGGAGTGGTAAAGGTGTGGGGGAGGTGTGGTAGAGTTGTGGTAGAGATGTGGTGGAGTAGAGGTGTGGTAGAGGTGTGGTAGAGATGTGGTGGAGTAGAGGTGTGGTAGAGGTGTGGTGGAGTAGAGTTGTGTTAGAGGTGTGGTGGAGGTGTGGTAGAGGTGTGGTGGAGGTGTGGTGGAGGTGTGGTGGACGTGTGGTGGAGTAGAGGTGTGGTAGAGATGTGGTAGAGTTGTGGTAGAGGTGTGGTAGAGGTGTGGTGGAGTAGAGGTGTTGTGGAGGTGTGGTGGAGGTGTGGTGGAGGTGTGGTAGAGATGTGGTGTGGTAGAGGTGTGGTAGAGGTGTGGTGGAGGTGTGGTGGAGGTGTGGTAGAGGTGTGGTGGAGTAGAGTTGTGCTGAAGGTGTGGTAGAGGTGTGGTGGAGGTGTGGTGGATGTGTGTAGAGGTGTGGTGGAGGTGTGTTAGAGGTGTGGTAGAGGTGTGGTGGAGGTGTGGTGGAGGTGTGGTGGAGTAGAGGTGTGGTGGAGGTGTGGTGGAGGTGTGGTGGAGTAGAGGTGTGGTAGAGGTGTGGTAGAGGTGTGGTAGAGGTGTGGTAGAGTTGTGGTAGAGGTGTGGTGGAGTAGAGGTGTGGTAGAGGTGTGGTAGAGGTGTGGTAGAGTTGTGGTACAGGTGTGGTGGAGTAGAGGTGTGGTAGAGGTGTGGTAGAGTTGTGGTAGAGGTGTGGTGTGGTTGAGGTGTGGTAGAGGTGTGGTAGAGGTGTGGTGGAGTAGAGGTGTGGTAGAGGTGTGGTAGAGTTGTGGTAGAGGTGTGGTGTGGTTGAGGTGTGGTAGAGTTGTGGTAGAGATGTGGTAGAGGTGTGGTGGGTTAGAGGTGTGGTGGGTTAGAGGTGTGGTAGAGGTGTGGTGTGGTAGAGGTGTGGTGTGGTAGAGGTGTGGTGTGGTAGAGGTGTGGTAGAGGTGTGGTGTGGTAGAGGTGTGGTGTGGTAGAGGTGTGGTAGAGGTGTGGTGGGGTAGAGGTGTGGTGTGGTAGAGTTCTGGTGTGGTAGAGGTGTGGTGGGGTAGAGGTGTGGTGTGGTAGAGGTCTGGTGTGGTAGAGGTGTGGTGTGGTAGAGGTGTGGTAGAGGTGTGGTGGGGTAGAGGTGTGGTGTGGTAGAGGTGTGGTAGAGGTGTGGTGGAGTAGAGGTGTGGTAGAGGTGTGGTGGGGTAGAGGTGTGGTGTGGTAGAGGTCTGGTGTGGTAGAGGTGTGGTGGGGTAGAGGTGTGGTGTGGTAGAGGTCTGGTGTGGTAGAGGTGTGGTGGGGTAGAGGTGTGGTGTGGTAGAGGTCTGGTGTGGTAGAGGTGTGGTGTGGTAGAGGTCTGGTGTGGTAGAGGTGTGGTGTGGTAGAGGTGTGGTAGAGGTGTGGTGGGGTAGAGGTGTGGTGTGGTAGAGGTCTGGTGTGGTAGAGGTGTGGTGGGGTAGAGGTGTGGTGTGGTAGAGGTCTGGTGTGGTAGAGGTGTGGTGTGGTAGAGGTGTGGTAGAGGTGTGGTGGGGTAGAGGTGTGGTGTGGTAGAGGTCTGGTGTGGTAGAGGTCTGGTGTGGTAGAGGTGTGGTGTGGTAGAGGTGTGGTAGAGGTGTGGTGGGGTAGAGGTCTGGTGTGGTAGAGGTCTGGTGTGGTAGAGGTGTGGTAGAGGTGTGGTAGAGGTGTGGTGGGGTAGAGGTGTGGTGTTGTAGAGGTCTGGTGTGGTAGAGGTGTGGTGTGGTAGAGGTCTGGTGTGGTAGAGGTGTGGTGTGGTAGAGGTGTGGTAGAGGTGTGGTGGGGTAGAGGTGTGGTGTGGTAGAGGTCTGGTGTGGTAGAGGTGTGGTGGGGTAGAGGTGTGGTGTGGGAGATGTCTGGTGTGGTAGAGGTGTGGTGTGGTAGAGGTGTGGTAGAGGTGTGGTGGGGTAGAGGTGTGGTGTGGTAGAGGTCTGGTGTGGTAGAGGTCTGGTGTGGTAGAGGTCTGGTGTGGTAGAGGTGTGGTAGAGGTGTGGTGGGGTAGAGGTGTGGTGTGGTAGAGGTCTGGTGTGTTAGAGGTGTGGTGTGGTAGAGGTGGGGTAGAGGTCTGGTGTGGTAGAGGTGTGGTGGGGTAGAGGTGTGGTGTGGTAGAGGTCTGGTGTGGTAGAGGTGTGGTGTGGTAGAGGTGTGGTAGAGGTGTGGTGTGGTAGAGGTGTGGTGTGGTAGAGGTCTGGTGTGGTAGAGGTGTGGTGTGGTAGAGGTGTGGTAGAGGTGTGGTGTGGT
>JAKYLM010000151.1:0-42500 GCA_023634145.1 Thymallus thymallus | reverse complement strand
ACCTTGACAATCAGACTTTTTTGTAGGCCATCAGTTGGGACTGAACCAGCTGATATTAATTTGCACTGACAGGGGGCTGGATTGCTTTTTAATTACTGATAGTTTTCAGCTGTTGTCTTGGCTTTCCATGCCTTTTTGCACCTCCCTTTCTTCATGTGTTCAATACTTTTTCCCTGTGTCATTTCACATTATTACACATAACTTAATTTCTGAACTTATTTGTTTTGGTTTCATGTCAATAGCACCTTTGGAAATATATTTACTGAGAAAAATGGTGACGTGTTCAATACTTCTTTCACCTGCTGTATCTACTGGGTGAAATACCACAGTGTTCCATCACAGCAGCAAGATGTGTGACCTGTTACCACAAGAAAAGGGCAACCAGTGAAGAACAAACACCATTATAAATACAACCCATATTTATGTTGATTTATTATCCCTTTTGTACTTTAACTATTTGCACATCATTACAACGCTGTATTTATACATAATATGACATTTGAAATGTCTTTATTCTTTTGGAACTTCTGGGTGTAATGTTTACTGTTACTTTTTATTGTTTATATAACTTTTGTTTATTATCAACTTCACTTGCTTCACAGTAATCTGGGAAGGTTTTCTGTAGTATTATACATGTAAGAGTTCTTACTTACTAAGAACAATATCCTGAGTAAAAACCCAATTGGATTTATACCAAAACATAGAACAACAGATCATATTTACACCCTACACACCCTAATAGATAAACACTTCCACCAAAATAATACCAAAATATACACTTGCTTTATTGACTTCCAAAAAGCATTTGATTCTATCTGGAATACAGGACTGTTCTACAAAGTTATTGAAAGTGGTGTAGGGGTTAAAACATATGACATCATTAAATCAATGTATACTGGCAATACGTGCAGCATCAACATTGGCTAGAAAATAACAGAATCATTTAACCAGGGGCGGGGCCTTCGCCAGGGTTGCAATCTGAGCACTGCACTCTTCAATATTTACATCAACAAATTGGCCACTATTCTATTAAAATCCTCATCCCCTGGTGTTAAGTCTCCACAATTCAGAGGTTAAACGCCTGCTCTTCACAGATGACCTATGCCTGCTGTCACCCACAGCACGTGGCCTACATCAGAGCCTGGACCTGCTACCCCAAAAATACTAAAATAATGATTTTTCAGAGAAGATCCTGATCTCAGGGAATTAGACCAAGGTACTCAATTGCTGCAAAATATATAGAGTAGTGTACACACTACAATTACTTAGGTTTAAATATATAGAGTACTGTACACACTACAATTACTTAGGTTTAAATATATAGAGAACTGAACACACTACAATTACTTAGGTTTAAATATATAGAGTACTGCACACACTACAATTACTTAGGTTTAAATATATAGAGTACTGCACACACTACAATTACTTAGGTTTAAATATATAGAGTACTGTACACACTACAATTACTTAGGTTTAAATATATAGAGTACTACACACACTACAATTACTTAGGTTTAAATATATACAGTACTGTACACACTACAATTACTTAGGTTTAAATATATAGAGTACTGTACACACTACAATGACTTAGGTTTAAATATATAGAGTACTGCACACACTACAATTACTTAGGTTTAAATATATAGAGTACTGCACACACTACAATTACTTAGGTTTAAATATATAGAGTACTGTACACACTACAATTACTTAGGTTTAAATATATAGAGTACTACACACACTACAATTACTTAGGTTTAAATATATACAGTACTGTACACACTACAATTACTTAGGTTTAAATATATAGAGTACTGTACACACTACAATGACTTAGGTTTAAATATATAGAGTACTGTACACACTACAATTACTTAGGTTTAAATATATAGAGTACTGTACACACTACAATGACTTAGGTTTAAATATATAGAGTACTGTACACACTACAATTACTTAGGTTTAAATATATAGAGTACTGTACACACTACAATTACTTAGGTTTAAATATATAGAGTACTGAACACACTACAATTACTTAGGTTTAAATATATAGAGTACTGTACACACTACAATTACTTAGGTTTAAATATATAGAGTACTGTACACACTACAATTACTTAGGTGTAAATATATAGAGTACTGTACACACTACAATTACTTAGGTTTAAATATATAGAGTACTGCACACACTACAATTACTTAGGTTTAAATATATAGAGTACTGCACACACTACAATTACTTAGGTTTAAATATATAGAGTACTGTACACACTACAATTACTTAGGTTTAAATATATAGAGTACTGAACACACTACAATTACTTAGGTTTAAATATATAGAGTACTGTACACACTACAATTACTTAGGTTTAAATATATAGAGTACTGTACACACTACAATTACTTAGGTTTAAATATATAGAGTACTGTACACACTACAATTACTTAGGTTTAAATATATAGAGTACTGTACACACTACAATTACTTAGGTTTAAATATATAGAGTACTGTACACACTACAATTACTTAGGTTTAAATATATAGAGTACTGTACACACTACAATTACTTAGGTTTAAATATATAGAGTACTGCACACACTACAATTACTTAGGTTTAAAAATAAGCTCAACTGGAAACCTTAATGATGCAGTGAATAAACTGAGAGAGAAAGCATGCACAGCATTCTACGCCATTAAAAAACTAATTCAAATTGAAATATCTATGAAAATTTGGCTAAAACTAATTGAATGTGTCATTGAACCAATTGCACTTTGTGGCAGCGAGGTGTGGGGTCCACTTGCAAAACCAGCTGAGTTCACAAACCTGTTCTACTAACACACTGAAGAACAGAGTCCCCTCATCCAGCTGGTCCTGGGGCTGAGTTCACTAACCTGTTCTACTAACACACTGAATAACAGAGTCCCCTCATCCAGCTGGCCCTGGGGCTGAGTTCACTAACCTGTTCTACTAACACACTGAATAACAGAGTCCCCTCATCCAGCTGGCCCTGGGGCTGAGTTCACTAACCTGTTCTACTAACACACTGAATAACAGAGTCCCCTCATCCAGCTGGCCCTGGGGCTGAGTTCACTAACCTGTTCTACTAACACACTGAAGAACAGAGTCCCCTCATCCAGCTGGTCCTGGGGCTGAGTTCACTAACCTGTTCTACTAACACACTCAAGAACAGAGTCCTCTCATCCAGCTGGTCCTGGGGCTGAGTTCACTAACCTGTTCTACTAACACACTGAAGAACAGAGTCCCCTCATCCAGCTGGTCCTGGGGCTGAGTTCACTAACCTGTTCTACTAACACACTGAAGAACAGAGTCCCCTCATCCAGCTGGTCCTGGGGCTGAGTTCACAAACCTGTTCACCTAACACACTGAAGAACAGAGTCCCCTCATCCAGCTGGTCCTGGGGCTGAGTTCACTAACCTGTTCTACTAACACACTGAAGAACAGAGTCCCCTCATCCAGCTGGTCCTGGGGCTGAGTTCACTAACCTGTTCTACTAACACACTGAAGAACAGAGTCCCCTCATCCAGCTGGTCCTGGGGCTGAGTTCACTAACCTGTTCTACTAACACACTGAAGAGCAGAGTCCTCTCATCCAGCTGGTCCTGGGGCTGAGTTCACTAACCTGTTCTACTAACACACTGAAGAACAGAGTCCCCTCATCCAGCTGGTCCTGGGGCTGAGTTCACTAACCTGTTCTACTAACACACTGAAGAACAGAGTCCCCTCATCCAGCTGGTCCTGGGGCTGAGTTCACAAACCTGTTCACCTAACACACTGAAGAACAGAGTCCCCTCATCCAGCTGGTCCTGGGGCTGAGTTCACTAACCTGTTCTACTAACACACTGAAGAACAGAGTCCCCTCATCCAGCTGGTCCTGGGGCTGAGTTCACTAACCTGTTCTACTAACACACTGAAGAACAGAGTCCCCTCATCCAGCTGGTCCTGGGGCTGAGTTCACTAACCTGTTCTACTAACACACTGAAGAACAGAGTCCCCTCATCCAGCTGGTCCTGGGGCTGAGTTCACTAACCTGTTCTACTAACACACTGAAGAACAGAGTCCCCTCATCCAGCTGGTCCTGGGGCTGAGTTCACTAACCTGTTCTACTAACACACTGAAGAACAGAGTCCCCTCATCCAGCTGGTCCTGGGGCTGAGTTCACAAACCTGTTCACCTAACACACTGAAGCCTCAGGACCAGAACATCCAATTAATCAGATCAAAACTACAACACAGTCAAAACAAAACTACATTACTTATTGGGAAACACAAGCACAAAGCAAAATGCAGTGCTATCAAACAAACCACCCTGCACATGTCCACTATGCCATTGTTATTGTTTAATGTATGATTATTTTAAACCTTGGTTATTGTTGTTACTGTTGTCCTGTTGACAATATTGATTATTATTATTAATTATGTTAATATTGTAAATCTCCAAAGTAAGCTTTGGCAATATGTATATTGTTACATCATGGCAATAAAGCAAATTGTATTACATTGAATTGAGGGAGAGAGAGAGAGGGAGACAGAGAGAGAGAGAGAGAGAGAGAGAGAGAGAGAGAGAGAGAGAGAGAGAGAGAGAGAGAGAAAGAGATAGTGAGATCTCCTGATATCACTTCCCGATGTTCCCTTCTTCTCTGTGATCATCAACAGAAGCTCAGCCAAAATGATGCCTCTCCTCCCTGCTCTTCTCTTCTGTGTAGCAATCAGGATGTGTTAGCCCAGGTGTCTGAGCTTCACTTTCAACTGTGACCCACATATGTTCTATTAGACAACCCCACTTTATATTTTACACCATTACGAGTGGGCAGACGCACCGGTTGCATCCAAAATGGCACTCTATTCACTCTGTAGTATGCTACTTTTGAACTACTGTTGCAGTACATAGGGAATAAGATACACTACATAGGGAATAAGATACACTACATAGGGAATAAGATACACTACATAGGGAATAAGATACACTACATAGGGAATAGGGTGCACTACATAGGGAATAAGATACACTACATAGGGAATAAGATACACTACATAGGGAATAGGGTGCACTACATAGGGAATAAGATACACTACATAGGGAATAGGGTGCACTACATAGGGAATACGATACACTACATAGGTAATAGGGTGCACTACATAGGGAATAATATACACTACATAGGGAATAGGGTGCACTACGTAGGGAATAGAATGTGCTACATAGGGAATAGGGTGCACTACATAGGGAATAGGGTGCACTACATAGGGAATAGGGTGCACTACATAGGGAATAGAATGTGCTACATAGGGAATAGGGTCCACTAAATAGGGAATAGGGTGCACTACATAGGGAATAAGATACACTACATAGGTAATAGGGTGCACTACATAGGGAATAGAATGTGCTACATAGGGAATAGGGTGCAATACATAGGGAATAGGGTGCACTACATAGGGAATAGAATGTGCTACATGGGGAATAGGGTGCACTACATAGGGAATAGGGTGCACTACATAGGGAATAGGGTGTACTACATAGGGAATAGAATGTGCTACATAGGGAATAGGGTCCACTAAATAGGGAATAGGGTGCACTACATAGGGAATAGGGTGCACTACATAGGGAATAGAATGTGCTACATAGGGAATAGGGTCCACTAAATAGGGAATAGGGTGCACTACATAGGGAATAGGGTGCACTACATAGGATAATAGAATGTGCTACATAGGGAATAGGGTGGCATTTGGGACATAGCCACTGTGAGATGATAACAAACCCCTGGAAACTGGGTTAAAGCATAGAAACATAATTACTAGAACATGAAACACCATTCAAGTCAATGTGCCATAATTCTATTTCTATGGTAGCAGCAAACTGCTTGGTGTATTGTGGTGTAAACTGTAGCAGCAAAATGCTTGGTGTATTGTGGTGTAAACTGTAACAGCAAAATGCTTGGTGTATTGTGGTGTAAACTGTAACAGCAAACTGCTTGGTGTATTGTGGTAGAAAAATGCTTGGTGTATTGTGGAAGAAAATTGCTTGGTGTATTGAGGTAGAAAAATGCTTGGTGTATTGTGGAAGAAAAATGCTTGGTGTATTGTTGTAGAAAAATGCTTGGTGTATTGAGGTAGAAAAATGCTTGGTGTATTGAGGTAGAAAAATGCTTGGTGTATTGAGGTAGAAAAATGCTTGGTGTATTGAGGTAGAAAAATGCTTGGTGTATTGAGGTAGAAAAAATGCTTGGTGTATTGTGGTGTAAACTGTAGCAGCAAAATGCTTGGTGTATTGTGGTAGAAAAATGCTTGGTGAATTGAGGTAGAAAAATGCTTGGTGTATTGTGGTAGAAAAATGCATGGTGTATTGAGGTAGAAAAATGCTTGGTGTATTGTGGTAGAAAAATGCATGGTGTATTGAGGTAGAAAAATGCTTGGTGTATTGAGGTAGAAAAATGCTTGGTGTATTGAGGTAGAAAAATGCTTGGTGTATTGAGGTAGAAAAATGCTTGGTGTATTGAGGTAGAAAAATGCTTGGTGTATTGAGGTAGAAAAATGCTTGGTGTATTTTGATGTGAACTGTAGCAGCACGCACGCACACACACACACACACACACACACACACACACACACACACACACACACACACACACACACACACACACACACAAACACACACACACACACACACACACAAACAGGACGTAGCTTCACTGTGGTGTGTGACTGAGAGAATGACCCCCATGCAACCATCCATCCCTTTTGCTATATTTGTCTAACTCTCTTTCTATATATAGATGCTATCTCTATCACTAACTCTCTTTCTATATATAGATGCTATCTCTATCGCTAACTCTCTTTCTATATATAGATGCTATCTCTATCGCTAACTCTCTTTCTATATATATAGATGTTATCTCTATCACTAACTCTCTTTCTATATATAGATGCTATCTCCATCTCTAACTCTCTCTCTCCATATAGATGTTATCTCTTTCTCTAACTCCCTCTCTCCATATAGATGTTATCTCTTTCTCTAACTCTCTCTCTCAACACACACACACTACAATGAGCGAGACCCACACTGTGTTTCTGGAAGCACCATGGGCCTCCTTCTCTGTGAGGACATCTGCTTCCCTCCCTCTGCCTAGGCCTGGCTTTTCTCACTTCTTAGGTTACACTGCATCTCTCTCTCTCTCTCTTTTTCGTTGTACACAGAGGACATTTTGCAGAATTCTGCATGCAGAGTGTCAATTTGGTGTTTGTCCCATTTAGTGAATTCTTGGTTGGTGAGCGGAACCCCAGACCTCACAACCATAAAGGGCAATGGGTTCCTTTTGATGGTATAGAAGGCCCTTCTTGCCTTGTCTCTCAGATCGTTCACAGCTTTGAGGAAGTTAGCATTGCAAACGGTCAGTGAACCAGAGTGACTTGACACAACGGGCCCAAGCAAGCTGCAAGCTATACAAACAAAACTTAAGCGATACAGGACTCCTAAGTAAGAGTCTAGCTACAGTTTCAGATATTATGCCATTTTGCATTTGTTATATTCTAATGTTAGCTAGCTAACTAGCTAACATTGAACCTATTTGGTTAACTTTAGCTAGCTCTGACAATCAATTTGTATTGCTAGTGCTATATGGATTGGGATTATAGTTCATTATTAAGAAAGCTAGCTAGCTAGCTACATGTCTAAACAAAATACCACAAGTTAAAGCTTGCTGTTAGCTAGCTAGCTGGCGTTAGATGGCTGGCTTGCTAGCTAACGTTATGTGTATGATCTGTGTGTAGTGATGTTATCTCAGAATGCCATTTCGCATTGCTAGTTATAGACTAATGTTAGCTAGCTAACTTTTTTGTTATTTCCTATTTTTACATCTTCGATGCTCTGGAGCATGGTGTTCAGATGGTAGAGCATGGCGCTTGCAACGCCAGGGTTGTGTGTTCGACTCCCACGGGGGACCAGTACAAAAAAAGTATGAACATGTATGTGCTAACTAACTGTAAGTCTCTCTGGATAAGAGTGTCTGCTAAATGACATAAATGTAAATGTTGTTGTCACCAAAGAGCATTCGGACCAGGTTTCAGCTGCTGCGCAAAGCTGACATCCTTCCTCTCATAGATGGTCTGACTGGACAAACACCACCTGGACTGGACACAGCTAGACAAACATATATTTTTGAGAAGATCAGGGAGTTTTGCGAAGAAGAGGCTATGGACATCACATGCCCTGCACTAAAGTCAAGGGCAGGACAGAGACAGGCTCTCCAAATACAGATTCCCTTGTTGATGCATGGTTCAGACGGACCAGTCATCAACACTATCTGCAGTGCCTCTATTCAAATGACTCTCTCCTAACACACACGCCATACGTTGCTGCTACTATTTATTTATATCCTGCTGCTCAGCCCTTGACCCCCTGCATCTCAGTGCTAGAGGCATCACTACAAACAACCTGGTTCGAATCCAGACTGTATCACAACCGGCCGTGATTGGGAGTCCCATAGGGTGGTGCACAATTGGCCCAGCGTCGTCCGAGTTTGGCCGGTGTAGGCCGTCATTGTAAATAAGAATTTGTTCTTATCTGACTTAACTATTACATTTTTTTTTATACACGGAAATATCACTGATATCCCCCTCTATGTTTGTTCCCACATTCGGGACTCTGACTCTCTATTGGTTACACAGACTTCTGGCCTCCCATCCCATTCTAACCACCTCCCGCCGGCTTTGTATTCATGTTACCTGATGAAACTGCTGTACAATATGATCTTATTGCCATCTGATGCACATTCAGATGTCATACATCATCACTGCAGAGCTCTCCCTGTCCTATGCCGTACCTTGATTGTATTACTGTTGATGATATCTGGTCATGTGCATGCACACCCTGGCCCATCTACTGTTGCTACTGTTGCTAGCCCCAATTCTGACTTGTGCTCTGATATCTGCTTCACTGATTTCTGCTCTCGTAAAAGCCTGGGTTTTCTGCACGTTAACACTAGAAGCTTATTACCTGTAATGGATCAATTGAAAGTGTAGGTTCACAGCTCCAATCCAGATGTGTTGGTCATTACTGAGACGTGATAAAGGAAGAGTGTTTTGAATTCTGATGTTAACCTTTCTGGTTATAACCTTTTCCTGCCCGACAGATCTTCCAAAAGTGGGGGCGTGGCAATCTTTACCAAGGATCAACTTCAGTGCTCGGTTGTCTCCACCAAGTCTGTCCCCAAACAATTTGATTTGCTAGTAACTTTCAAATAGCTCTTTGTTGACTGTTGCTGGGTGTTTTCGTCCTCCATCAGCACCTACCTGTACCCTACCTGCCCTAAGCTCTCTCTTGTCCCCTTACACTAAGTCTGAATTTGTCCTGCTAGGTGACCTAAACTGGGACACCCGACCAAGTACTAAAGCAATGGGACTAAATCTTTCTCAGGTTATTACCAATCCCACAAGGTGTGACTCCAAACACCCTGAAAAGGCTACCCTTCTTAATGTTATCCTCACAAATTATCCTGGTAGGTATCAGTCTGGTGTTTTCTGTAATCACTGTTTTACAGCCTGTGTTCGTAATGGCTGCTCAGTGAAACGACCTGTCTTGGTTTGTCATGGGCGCTTGGTAAAAAACTTTACTTAGCAAGCCTTCCTTCATGACCTGGTTTAGAATCATCTTGACCCCCTCTCTCTCTCGAAGACACTTGGACCTTCTTTTTTTATATTTTCAGTGGCATTGTTAACAAACACGCCCCCATAAAGAAAATTAGAATTAAAAACAGTTTCAGCCCCAGGTTCGACCGTGATCTTGCAGAGTTACTCCACCTCAAGAATTGCATTCATTCAAAGACTCAATTATGGACACTCTTAATGCTTTGCGTGATGTATTGTCATCTCTACCTTCTTGCCCTTTGTGCTGTTGTCTGTGCCCAATAATGGTTGTCATGCTTTGTTGCTACCATGCTGTGTTGTCATATGATGATGCCATGCTATGTTGTTGTCTTAGGTCTCTCTTTATGTAGTGTTGTCTCTCTTGTTGTGAAGTGTGTTTTGTCCTATATTTTTATTTAATTTATTTATATATTTTATCCCAGAGCCCGTCCCTGCTGGAGGTCTTTTGCCTTTTGGTAGGCCGTCATTGTAAATAAGAATTTGTTCATAACTGACTAGTTACGTAAATCAAGGTTAAATTATTGATGTTGTTCTTGTACATATTGTAGATTATCTTATTCATATTATTTTATCTATCTAGTAACCATTTGGCTGTACCGTTTACACACTCTGTAGAGACCCACCCACTTAGCAAGATGTGGCTGGGGGTTATAGCATCTCTTTCACATGACCCATCAATTTAGACAAGTGTGTCTATGTAAGTGTTATCTAATATTTATTAAAATATTTTTGTTTACCTGGAATGTTTCCTTATTGTAGGCTACTACTTTTACCACTTTTATTTGTAAGCTTTTCTACACTACTGAATCCACATGTGAATCCATCAAGAGATGGGTGGGGCTAAGGCTTAAAAAGGGTGTGAAGAATGCTGGGTGAAGAAGGTCTCTCCATTTTCTCAAAAGTGAGTTTACAAGTTTATCAACTTTCAAAGCAGAATTAATTTCCTATTGTTCCTTAAAATGCAGTGTATGATGTACCATTTTGTAGCTCTGAGTCTCTACTTTCATCCAATGTAAAAAACATAATTTCAAATCTTGCTACATAAGACCGATTTGAACCGGTCGGTCACATACTTTGGGGCGGCAGGTAGCCTAGTGGTTAGAGTGTTGAGCCTGTAACTGAAAGGTTGCCTGGATCGAATCCCCAAGCTGACAAGGTAAAAATCTGTCGTTCTGCCCCTGAACAAGGCAGTTAACCCACTGTTCCTAGGCCGTCATTGTAAATAAGAATTTGTTCTTAACTGACTTGCCTAGTAAAATAAAGGTTAAATAAAAAAATACACAGTATGTTGAAGAGGGTTGGGCTTAAGGTGCATCCCTGTCTCAACCCACAGCCCTGTGGAAAAAAATGTGTGTGATTTTTTTGCCAATTTTTACAGCATACTTGTTGTTTATATGGATGCAGTATAGAAAGTGAATGGTGGAACAGGGGATCGAACCGCTGCCTCCAGTGGCGTAAGGCACAACTAGTAGACCCCCAGAACAATTAACTACAATACTGACTACAAGTCTACTGACCTGTTGTTATCAAACATAGCTTGGCTGTAGCTACAGTACATGTGTAGATTACTGTACATTAGATTAGTGTATATGGTTATATGATCAATCAATGATGTCGCTGTTGCTGCTGGTGACTCTCTGATCCATCTCTACGCAGACGACACCATTCTGTATACATCTGGCCCCTCTTTGGACACTGTGTTGGCTAACCTTCAAACAAGCTTCAATGCCATACAACACTCCTTCCATGGCTCCAACTGCTCTTAAATGCTAGTAAGACTAAATCCATGCTTTTCACTCGAACGCTGCCCGCACCCTCCCACCGGACTATCATCACTACTCTCGACGGGTCTGACTTAGAATACGTGGACACCTACAAATACCTAGGCGTCTGGTTAGACTGTAAACTCAACTTCCAGACTCACATTAAGCATCTCCAATCCAAAATTACATCTAGAATCGGCTTCCTATTTCGCAACAAACCCTCCTTCACTCATGCTGCCAAACATGCCCTTGTAAAACTTACCATCCTACCGATCCTTGACTTCGGCGATGTCATTTACAAAATAGCCTCCAACACTCTACTCATCAAATTGGATGAAGTCTATCACAGTGCCATCCGTTTTGTTACCAAAGCCCCATATACTACCCACCACTGCGACCTGTATTCTCTCGTTGGCTGGCCCTCACTACATATTCGATGCCAAACCCACTGGCTCCAGGTCATCTATAAGTCTTTGCTAGGTAAATCCCCGCCTTATCTCAGCTCGCTGGTCACCATAGCAACACCCACTCGTAGCATGCGCTCCAGCAGGTATATTTCACTGGTCATCCCCAAAGCCAACACCTCCTTTGGCCGCCATTCCTTACAGTTCTCTGCTGCCAATGACTGGAACGAATTGCAAAAATCACTGAAGCTAGAGGTTCCTATCTCCCTCACTAACTTTAAGCATCAGCTGTCAGAGCAGCTTATCGATCACTGCACCTGTATATAGCCCTTCTGTAAATAGCCCACCCTACTACCTCATATTGTTATTTTAGCTCATTTGCACCCCAGTATCTCTATTTGCACATCATCATTTGCACATCTATCATCTGCACATCTATCAGTCCAGTGTTAATGCTAAATTGTAATTATTTCACCACTATGGCCTATTTATTGCCTTACCTTCCTAATCTTACTACATTTGCACTCTGTATATAGATTTTATATTGTGTTATTGACTGTACATTTGTTTATTTCACATGTGTAACTCTGTGTTGTTGCTTTGCTTTGTCTTGGCCAGGTCTCAGTTGTAAATGAGAACTTGTTCTCAACTGGACTACCTGGTTAAATAAATGTGAAATAAAATAAAAATACTAGCTATCCAACAGCACCAGAAGGTTATTGATATCGAGGGATCTGAGTCTGTCTGGGGAAAAACTAATACTGAAACTAATAAAACTCACCAAGACATGTTGTTTACAAGAACAGAGACAAGCAAGCAGGCAAGGCTGAAGACATTCTGTAGAGACATTAATAAAGGTCTGAGAGGCAGGAAGACTGACAGGAGGCAGGAGGACTGACAGGAGGCAGGAGGACTGACAGGAGGCAGGATGACTGACAGGAGGCAGGAGGACTGACAGGAGGCAGTGACTTAGAGAATCAATCCATTTCCCCACAGAGAGAGTCAGACAGTCGGGTGGCTGAAGGAGCGCCAAGTTGTTGTTGTGTTTCCTTCCAAAAACTGTTCTGTCTGTCTGTCTGACTGTCCACTGAGAGGACATCACTAGAGGTTAGAGTCTGTCTGTCTGTCTGTCTGTCTGTCTGTCTGTCTGTCTGTCCACTGAGAGGACATCACTAGAGGTTAGAGTATGTCTGTATGTCTGTCTGTCTGTCCGTCCGTCCGTCCGTCCGGTTAGAGTGTAATTGTCTGGTTTCTGAAGCAGTATTACAGCATAATGTGAATACTGATGTTCATAAATGTGTGTTGAAAAATATATTGAACATGGTAACAATTAGCTAGAAAACAAATTAACACTAGAATCCCAGAGACAAGCAGACGCTCTTATCCAGAGTGGATACATTTCATGTTTTTATATTTTCGTAGTGGTCCCCCTTGGGAATTGAACCCACAACCCTGGCGTTTCAAGCACCATGCTCTAACAACTGAGCCTTACAGGACCATAAGCCAGAAGTCACACAACTGTAAATTAACAATAAAGGTAAAACCTGAAACAATTATTATTATTCATTCAAATTAATGTTATTCCCTAAATCCTTCAATTCAGTATTTCATTATCTAATATCTGAGGACAGTAAAAGGAACCCATGAACACCACCAGGCCTTAATGAACACCACCAGGCCTTAATGACCACCACCAGGCCTTAATGAACACCACCAGGCCTTAATGAACACCACCAGGCCTTAATAAACACCACCAGGCCTTAATGACCACCACCAGGTCTTAATGACCACCACCAGGCCTTAATGAACACCACCAGGCCTTAATAAACACCACCAGGCCTTAATGAACACCACCAGGCCTTAACGACCACCACCAGGCCTTAATGAACACCACCAGGCCTTAATGAACACCACCAGGCCTTAATGAACACCACCAGGCCTTAATAAACACCACCAGGCCTTAACGACCACCACCAGGCCTTAATGAACACCACCAGGCCTTAATGAACACCACCAGGCCTTAACGACCACCACCAGGCCTTAATGAACACCACCAGGCCTTAATGAACACCATCAGGCCTTAATGAACACCACCAGGCCTTAATAAACACCACCAGGCCTTAACGACCACCACCAGGCCTTAATGAACACCACCAGGCCTTAATGAACACCACCAGGCCTTAATGAACACCACCAGGCCTTAATAAACACCACCAGGCCTTAATGACCACCACCAGGCCTTAATGAACACCACCAGGCCTTAATGAACACCACCATGCCTTAATAAACACCACCAGGCCTTAATGACCACCACCAGGCCTTAATGACCACCACCAGGTCTTAATGAACACCACCAGGCCTTCATGAACACCACCAGGCCTTAATGACCACCACCAGGCCTTAATGAACACCACCAGGCCTTCATGAACACCACCAGGCCTTAATGACCACCACCAGGCCTTAATGACCACCACCAGGCCTAATGAACACCACCAGGCCTTAATGAACACCACCAGGCCTTAATGACCACCACCATGCCTTATCCCAGGGATCAGAGGGACTGGCTCCTCTTAGAAATTCATCAGTTCCTAGCTTGACTTCCTGTTCTACATCCTCTACGTCCTGCTCTCTGTTTATTAATAACATATGAATAAGTCCACACTGTGCTGTCGTAGACAGACAGAGAACAAGGCTGGTGATTATTGAGGGATGGCTGAAAAGAAGGAGAGAAACGGTGGCTTGTTTAAGCGCCAGACGAGGGGAGGTGAGGGGGTTGAGGCGAGGCCATACGAGTCATGAGGAGTCACCCCCACCATTTCCCTCTCTCTATTATCCATTCATGGAGTCATCCCTGTGATGTTGCCCTGGGGCCTGGTCTAGAAATGCCTCCCAAATGACACCCCATTACCTATATAGTGCACTATTTTAAACCATGACCCATGTGGCTATGAAGGAAATCGGGAGCCATTTGGGACACACACCCTGGCTCTGGCTCTGTGAAGGACCCTTATTGTGTTCCCTTCTCTCCTCTCTGAGTCTCCAAGTTAGGCTAATTTCTGATTATTATTCTAAATAGTAGTGGTACAGGTAGTAGGGGTGATGGTAATGATAGCAGTTTGATGATGATGATGATGATGATGGTACTATTTACAACCCTTTTATATTATTATTCTTCATTATTAGATTTATCTCTTTAAAATCGAATCAAATGTTGTTTGTCACATGGTTCTGTCATGGAGAGTGGAGGACAGAACCCAAGGAGCAGAGCAGAGCAGAGCAGTGGTGGTTCCACATCTTTATAGGCCAACTCAACAAAACAATAACCAATGAACAGCCGCAACGTAGGTGCATCAGCATGCACACAAACAGTGACCCACACACCCATGGGCAGGCAGACCCTTAAATGGGATCCTCAATTAGAGGCAACGCAGCGCAGTTGACTACAATTGGTCACCAAACAACAAAACTAACATGGAGTTATCCAGAGACCTCTCTGAACACTAATTCTGACAGTACACTGGGAGGGGCACTGGCGTCGGTGGAGGTTCCGGCCCCGGCGCCGGACGTGACACCGGGTCAGGCGGGGGACTCCGGCCCAAGAGTAGGACCTGGGCTGAATGCCGTGCCTGAACTGGGCACCGGCGCCGTGGACGCCGTGTTAATTAAACACCAGGTGTAGACTAACAGTGAAATGCTTTGTAAACACCAGGTGTAGACTAACAGTGAAATGCTTTGTAAACACCAGGTGTAGACTAACAGTGAAATGCTTTGTAAACACCAGGTGTAGACTAACAGTGAAATGCTTTGTAAACACCAGGTGTAGACTAACAGTGAAATGCTTTGTAAACAACAGGTGTAGACTAACAGTGAAATGCTGTATCACAACTGGCCGTGATTGGGAGTCCCATAGGGTGGCGCACAATTGGCCCAGCGTCGTCTGAGTTTGGCCAGTGTAGGCCGTCATTGTAAATAAGAATTTGTTCTTAACTGTCTTGCCGGTTAAATAAAGGTTAAATAAAAAATAACAGTGAAATGCTTGTTAAACAACAGGTGTAGACTAACAGTGAAATGCTTCCTTACAGGCCTTAATAGACAGATAATAACACAAGAGGGACGATACCTTGGCTATATACACAGGGTACCAGTACCGAGTGGATGTGCAGGGGTACGAGGTCATTGAGGTAGATATGTTCATATAGGTAGGGGTAAAGTGACTAGGCAACAGGATATATAATAAACATTGGCATCAGCTGTTAGTGATGACTCAAAGAGTTTGACTCATCAGGGGGTCAATGCAGATATTCCAGGTAGCAATTTGGTTAACTATTTAGCAGTCTTATGGCTTAGGGGTTTAAGTTGTTCCTGCTGGTTCTAGACTTGGTGAATCGGTGCCGCTTGCCTGGTATAGAGGTCCTGGTTGGCAGAGAGCTCGGCCCCAGTGATGTACTGGGCCGTACACACTACCCTCTGTAGAGCTTTACGGTCACGCGGTGATGCAGCCAGTCAAGATGCTCTCAATGCTGCAGCTGTAGAACCTTTGGAGGGTAAGCGTGGCAGAAATGTTGTTGTCTACCCTCAACACCTGGGGGCGGCCCATCAGGAAGTCCAGGATCCAGTTGTAGAGTGAGATTGCCTTATCTGTGGATCTGTTGAGGCTGTGTGCAAATTGGAGTGGGTACAGGGTGTCTGGGATGATGGTGTTGATGACCAGCCTTTTAAAGCATTTAATGGCTACAGAGGTGAGTGCTAAGGGGTGATAGTCATTTAGACAGGTTAATTTGGTGTTCTTGGGCACAGGGATTATGGTGGTCTGCTTGAAACATGTAGGTATTACAGACTGTCAGGGACAGGTTGAAAATATCAGTGAAGACACTTGCCAGCCGATCAGCGGATGCTGAGTATAGGTCCTCGTAATCCATCTGGCTCTGCAGCCTTGTGAATGTTCTGATGTCCAGAAGCTGTTTTTGGTCACAGGAAATGATGGCGGAGACATTATGTAAAAAGAAGTTAAGATCAGCATAAAAAAAACACAAAGCTATCCACTGTAAACCTGTCAGGAACCTGTAAAACGACTGCTATCCACTGTAAACCTGTCAGGAACCTGTAAAACGGCTGCTATCCACTGTAAACCTGTCAGGAACCTGTAAAACGGCTGCTATCCACTGTAAACCTGTCAGGAACCTGTAAAACGGCTGCTATCCACTGTAAACCTGTCAGGAACCTGTAAAATGGCTGCTATCCACTGTAAACCTGTCAGGAACTTTAGGAAACAGACAAACCATATTTCCTGTGATAAATATTCCTCCGTGCATCACCTCTACGACAGATCCTTCTACTGCTCATTTATCACAGGGCCTCATCTGCTCCTGGACTCTCCGCCGCAACACAGCTTTTCCTTTTTAATTCATATGTAGGAATTTCTAAAAGCACAATTTCTTCATGTGTTCAATACTTTTTCCCCTGTGTCATTTCACATTATTACACATAACTTAATTTCTGAACTTATTTGTTTTGGTTTCTTTGTATGTATGGATTACTTGGGTTGTTACCAACATCTGGTGAAAATGTCATGTCAATAGCACCTTTGGAAATATATTTACTGAGAAAAATGGTGACGTGTTCAATACTTATTTCACCCGCTGTATTTCTACCTCTATAACTCCAATATTCTTACTTACTTTATCACGTTCTGATTTCAGATTTTTATAACTGGTTCTGTTCTACCTTTTTATTAATAGGATCATGTTGTTATTGATTACTGCATGTTGAGGTTAGAGCCGCAAGAAAGGCATTTCACTGATTACTGCATGTTGAGTTAGAGCCGCAAGAAAGGCATTTCACTGATTACTGCATGTTGAGTTAGAGCCGCAAGAAAGGCATTTCACTGTACTTGCACGTGAAAATAAAACTTGAAACACACAAACTCCCACAAACATATACACGTATCTCTCTCTCTCTCTCTCTCTCTCTCTCTCTCTCTCTCTCTCCCTTTCCCCTTCTCTCTCTCTCTCTCTCTCTCCCTTTCCCCTTCTCTCTCTCTCTCTCAAATTCAGATTGCTTCATTGGCATGAAATACACTTTGTAGAAATTGCCAAAGCATTACAGTGATACAGCATTTCAGTAAATCCAGTACAATATAATGAGGATAATGAAATCCAGTTCATTTCAGTAGTAATATAATCATGTATACAGATACTACACTACTGCTGTTGTATTGTGGAATCATGTATACAGATACTACACTACTGCTGTTGTATTGTGGAATCATGTATACAGATACTACACTACTGCTGTTGTATTGTGGAATAATGTATACAGATACTACACTACTGCTGTTGTATTGTGGAATCATGTAAACAGATACTACATATAGACACTCCTCTCTGTCTCTACCTAAGTGAGTTAAGAACAAATTATTTTTTACAATGACGGCCTACCAAAAGGCAAAAGACCTCCTGCGGGGACGGGGGCTGGGATTACAAATATAAATAAATACAAATAAATAAAGGGCCAAACATACATCACTACAAGAGAGACAAAACAACACTACATAAAGAGATACCTAAGACAACAACATAGCAAGACAGCAACACAACATGACAACAACATGGTAGCAACACAACATGACAACAACATGGTAGCAACACAACATGGTAGCAGCACAAAACATGGTACAAACATTATAGGGCACAGACAACAGCACAAAGGGCAAGAAGGTAGAGATGACAATACATCACACAAAGCAGCCACAACTGTCAGTAAGTGTCCATGATTGAGTCTTTGAATGAAGATTGAGGTAAAACTGTCCAGTTTGAGTGTTTGTTGCAGCTCATTCCAGTCGCTAGCTGCAGCGAACTGAAAAGACGAGCGACCCAGGGATGTGTGTGTTTTGGGGAACTTTAACAGAATGTGACTGTCAGAACGGGTGTTGTATGTGGAGGATGAGGGCTGCAGTAGATATCTCAGATAGGGGGGAGTGAGGCCTAAGAGGGTTTTATAACAGGGACCTTTAACAGAATGTGACTGGCAGAATGGGTGTTGTATGTGGAGGATGAGGGCTGCAGTAGATATCTCAGATAGGGGGGAGTGAGGCCTAAGAGGGTTTTATAAATAAGCATCAACCAGTGGGTCTTGTGACGGGTATACAGAGATGACCAGTTTACAGAGGAGTATAGAGTGCAGTGATGTGTCCTATAAGGAGCATTGGTGGCAAATCTGATGGCCGAATGGTAAAGAACATCTAGCCGTTCGAGAACACCCTTACCTGCCGATCTATAAATTATGTCTCCATAATCTAGCATGGGTAGGATGGTCATCTGAATCAGGGTTAGTTTGGCAGCTGGGGTGAAAGAGGAGCAATTATGATAGAGGAAAACAAGTCTAGATTTAACTTTAGCCTGCAGCTTTGATATGTGCTGAGAGAAGGACAGTGTGCCGTCTAGCCAAATTCCCAAGTACTTGTATGAGGTGACTACCTCAAGCTCCTGTGGGGAGCTGTGAGGTAGAATTATTCTTACCAAACCACATGGAGGTGTTCAGAACAAGGTTAAGGGTAGAGAAAGTTTGTTGGACACTAAGAAAGCTTTGTTCTAGAGCATTTAACACAAAATCCGGGGAGGGGCCAGCTGAGTATAAGACTGTATCATCTGTATATAAATGGATGAGAGAGCTTCCTGCTGCCTGAGCTATGTTGTGGGGCCTAGGATTGAGCCTTGGGGTACTCCCTTGGTGACAGGCAGTGGCTGAGACAGCAGATGTTCTGACTTTATACACTACACTCTTTGAGAGAGGTAGTTAGCAAACCAGACCAAAGACCCCTCAGAGACACCAATACTCCTTAGCCGGCCCACAAGAATGGAATGGTCTACTGTATCAAAAGCTTTGGCCAAGTCAATAAAAATAGCAGCACAACATTGCTTAGAATCAAGGGCAGTGGTGACATCATTGAGGACCTTTAAGGTTGCAGTGACAAATCCATAACCTGAGTGGAAACCAGATTTCATACCAGAGAGAATACTATAGACATCAAGAAAGCCAGTCAGTTGATTATAGACAAGTTTTTCCAACACTTTTGATAAACAGATAGGATCAGCTTGATCTCCCCCTTTAAATAAAGGACTAACAGTTGCTGCCTTCCAAGCAATGGGAACCTCCCCAGAACGGAGAGACGGGTTAAAAAGGTCAGAGATAGGCTTGGCGATGATAGGGGCAGCAAACTTAAAGAAGAAAGGGTCTAAACCATCTGACCCAGATGGTTTTTGGGGGTCAAGTTTCAGAAACTCAGTAACTTCCTCCAGGGAGAACCTTTGTAGCAGGGGCAGGTGAAAAAGAGGGAGAAGCATCGGGGATAGTTGCATTAGAAGGGGTGGCAGATGAGGAAATGTTGGACGGGCAAGGAGGCATGGCTGAGTCAAATAGGAATCCTGACTTAATGAAGTGTTGATTAAAGAGCTCTGCCATGTGCTTCTTGTCAGTAACAACCACATCATCAACTTTAAGGGACATGAGCAGCTGTGAGGAGGAGGGTTTATTCTCCAGGTCTTTAACCGTTTTCCAGAATTTGTTGGAGTTAGACCCACAGAGAGAAAACTTTTCCTTAAAGTAACTATCTTTGGCCTTCTGGATAGCCTGAGTGCACTTATTTCTCATTTGCCTGAACGAGAGCCAGTCAGCCTGAGTAAGCGTGTGCCGGGCCTTTCGCCAAATGCAATTCTTAAGGTGGAGTAACTAAGCAACATCACGGTCGAACCAGGGGCTGAACCTGTTTTTAATTCTCAATATCTTTATGGGGGCGTGTTTGTTAACAATACCATTTAAAATATGAAAAAAGAAGGTCCAAGTGTCTTGGACAGAGGGGATCAAGCTGATTCTATTCCATTTTACAGCAGCCAGTTCATGAAGGAAGGCTTGCTCATTAAAGTTTTTTAGCAAGCGTCTATGACAAATCAGGACAGGTCGTTTCACTGAGCAGCCATTTTGAACACAGGTTGTAAAACAGTGATCACTAAGGTCATTACAGAAAACACCAGACTGATACCTATCAGGATAATTTGTGAGGATAACATCAAGAAGAGTAGCATTTTCTGTGTGTTTGGAGTCATACCTTGTGGGATTGGTAATAATCTGAGAAAGATTTAGTCCCATTGCTTTAGTACTTGGTCGGGTGTCCCAGTTTAGGTCACCTAGCAGGACAAATTCAGACTTAGTGTAAGGGGACAAGAGAGAGCTTAGGGCAGGTAGGGTACAGGTAGGTGCTGATGGAGGACGATAACACCCAGCAACAGTCAACAAAGAGCTATTTGAAAGTTACCAGCAAATCAAATTGTTTGGATACTGACTTGGTGGAGACAACCGAGCACTGAAGGTGATCCTTGGTAAAGATTGCCACTCCCCCACCTTTGGAAGATCTGTCTTGCCGAAAAAGGTTATAACCAGAAAGGCTAACATCAGTATTCAAAACACTCTTCCTTAACCACGTCTCAGTAATGACCAACACATCTGGATTGGAGATGTGAACCCACACTTTCAATTGATCCATTTTAGGTAATAAGCTTCTAGTGTTAACATGCAGAAAACCCAGGCTTTTACGAGAGCAGAAATCAGTGAAGCAGATATCAGAGCACAAGTCAGAATTGGGGCTAGCAACAGTAGCAACAGTAGATGGACCAGGGTGTGCATGCACATGACCAGATATCATCAACAGTAATACAATCAAGGTACGGAATAGGACAGGGAGAGCTCTGCAGTGCTGATGTATGACATCTGAATGTGCATGAGATGGCAACAAGATCATATTGTACAGCAATTTCATCAGGTAACATGAATACAAAGCCGGCGGGAGGTGGTTAGAATGGGATGGGAGACCAAAAGTCTGTTCAACCAATAGAGAGTCAGAGTCCCGAGTGTGGGAACAGACAGTCTGTCCCACGGTTGGGTAAAGAAAGTTAGTAGTCAACAAAGCATGTATGAGACATCAGGCAAATGCCAAAATAGAAAAATGTGCAAGAAAAAAATACAATCTATAAGAACTTGGGTCTAGCCATTGTAACAGTGCTTGTGTGCTGGAGGGAAAATGCCAGTGAATGGGCTCTGAACAGCAGGAGGGGGCTTCAAAGCCTCTGGATCTCTCGCTTCACACGTGGGAAGTGTGGTTGGGGGTACTTGCTTGAAGAAAATGGCAGTGGATGGCCTCTGAACAGCTTCAAAGGATGCAACACCTCTCTTCACACCTCAGTACTAGTTGAAGTTGTATCAGATTCCAGGATCTCAGGACTTTGATTGCGCCCCCTGAATAGCTTGGGAAAATGAAATCCTTGGTAGAATTTTCCAGGTAAATATTGTCCTAAAAGCAGTTTGTAGGTTTGAAGTTTTGATCTTGAGTGTTAAGTTGTGGAGGGTATCATCCTGTATATTTCCCTGCCGAAAAATCCAAGTTTATCTAATTCCAAAACTATCTTATTGTAAAAAACCTGTTTAAGCAGAGGGAGGAGGATTTGGTCAGGATCTGTCTCTGCTTTGTATCTCTGACAGAGTAGAGATATTCTGAGCCTGTATCTGGTCAGGATCTGTCTCTGCTTTGTATCTCTGACATAGTAGAGATATTCTGAGCCTGTATCTGGTCAGGATCTGTCTCTGCTTTGTATCTCTGACAGAGTAGAGATATTCTGAGCCTGTATCTGGTCAGGATCTGTCTCTGCTTTGTATCTCTGACAGAGTAGATATATTCTGAGCCTGTATCTGGTCAGGATCTGTCTCTGCTTTGTATCTCTGACAGAGTAGAGATATTCTGAGCCTGTATCTGGTCAGGATCTGTCTCTGCTTTGTATCTCTGACAGAGTAGAGATATTCTGAGCCTGTATCTGGTCAGGATCTGTCTCTGTGTAGTATCTCTGACAGAGTAGAGATATTCTGAGCCTGTATCTGGTCAGGATCTGTCTCTGTTTAGTATCTCTGACAGAGTAGAGATATTCTGAGCCTGTATCTGGTCAGGATCTGTCTCTGTTTAGTATCTCTGACAGAGTAAAGATATTCTGAGCCTGTATCTGGTCAGGATCTGTCTCTGTTTAGTATCTCTGACAGAGTAGAGATATTCTGAGCCTGTATCTGTTCAGGGTCTGTCTCTGTGTAGTATCTCTGACAGAGTAGAGATATTCTGAGCCTGTATCTGGTCAGGGTCTGTCTCTGTGTAGTATCTCTGACAGAGTAGAGATATTCTTCCAGTTTGTATTCTCTTTTGAGGCCAAACAGACATTTAGCTTATTATGTGTTTTGTTTCATTTTAGTGTCTGTTACAGTTTGATTGATTTCTCGGTGTGTTTGAATAATAGGGTTGCTTAGTGTTTTTAACAGCTGACATAAGGGACTCTTTTCAAGGTTCAGCTCTTGGGTTTACAGTGCTTTGAATTGTAAGGATGATTTTGGGCTTCATTTCAATTGGTACCATAATGTTACTGTCCTGTTACTGTCCGAGATTAGGGCGCCGCCCTGCTGGTCGCCTGTTAAGCAGCTCCCGTTGTTCTGCATAAATTGTTGTTATAGTTCGGTTTTTTTCGTCTCTTTTTCTTTATTTTTATTTTTTATTTTGCTACAGTTGAACTATAATAGTTCAGGATTATGGATTTTATGGATTTTATCGCAGCTGAACGTCGACAGGAGTCGTCAACTGTTATTGTTTACAACAGAGCCCAGCTCCTGGATTTAGCCCACGCAGCGCTGCTGCTCCCCAGGGAAAAGTTAGATATTCCGGACGAATTGAAAAGACGACGCCGTGGATGCAGGGCGGGATTGAAATGTAAGGCAAAGCGGAGGAGGTTCAAGTACAAGCCGGCTATACCATCTATTATTATGGGCAATGTGAGGTGTCTACATAACAAGATGGATGAGTTAGAGGGACTTGTTCGTGGACAAAGGATTTATCGTGAAACGAGCCTAATGTGTTTTACTGAGACTTGGCTGAACGATAACATCCCCATACAGAACGTCACTATCGACGGTTTCCAGACCATCAGAGCGGACAGGGATCGCGTCTCTTCCGGTAAGAGTAAGGGTGGTGGGCTGGCTTTATTAGTTAACAACAGATGGTGTCATCCGGACCATATTACTCTTAAGGAAACGTTTTGTAGCCCGGACATTGAACTGTTAGCCGTTAGCCTGAGACCCTACTATTTACCGAGGGAATTCACGGCGGCCATTGCTGTTATTGTTTACATCCCGCCCTCTGCTGACGCAAACGCAGCGTGTGACGTCATCCACTCTGTTATCGCGAGGTTACAGACAGCGCATCCCAGTGCTTTCTTTGCCATTTTGGGGGATTTTAACCATGCATCTCTCTCTTCAACGCTGCCCACGTTCAAACAGTTCGTGAAGTGCCCAACCAGGAATAATAAAACTCTGGACTTGTTATATGCTAATGTGAAGGATGCATACAACTCCACTGCACTCCCTCCCCTCGGTAGATCGGATCACAACCTTGTCCACCTCACCCCACTCTACAGGCCTTTGGTCCAACAGCAGCCTGCAACCACCAGGACTATTAGGAGATGGATCCCGGAGGCGAATGAGGCCCTACAGGACTGTTTTGAAACAACAGACTGGGATGTGCTCTGTGAGGCTCATGGGGAGGACATCGATGGACTCACTGACTGCATAACAGACTATATACATTTTTGTGTAGACAACACTGTACCCACCAGGAAGGTACGCTGTTTCCCAAACAATAAACCCTGGGTCACCAGCGACCTGAAGGCCCTGCTAAATGAGAAGAAGAGGGCCTTCAAGGAGAGGGACAAGGACAAGGACAAATTGAAATGCGTCCAGAGGGAGCTGAAGTTGCGGATTGCTGAGGGGAAGAAAGTGTATAAGGAGAAGATGGAGGACAAGCTGAGGCAGAGCCAGGTGAGAGAGGTGTGGAAGGGTATGAGAAATATCACTGGCTTCAAAAAGTCAAACAGTGGGCAGACGGAGGGGACCCAGGACAGAGCCAATGAGCTGAACCAATTTTTTAACAGGTTTGATACTGGCCCTGTCCACCTCCCCTCCAGCTCCCCAGACCACACATCCTCACGGCTGCCCCACCCCCACTTTGCTCACAGCACCTCTGCTGAGACAATCAGTGACCCCACCTCTGCTCTGCTCCCCCTGGACTGATCCTCAACACCCCCCTTCCCCCCACCTCCCCACCTGGGCTGGCTTTCACCACCAACCAAGTGAAGAGAGAGCTGGAGAGACTACATCAGTGGAAAGCGGCGGGCCCTGATGGCATCAGCCCAAGGGTGCTGAGGGTCTGTGCTGACCAACTGTGTGGAATACTCCAGTGTCTTTTCAACCTTAGCCTGAGCCTAGAAAGGGTCCCTGTGCTGTGGAAAACATCCTGCCTCCTCCCAGTGCCCAAGAAGGCACACCCCACTGTCCTGAATGACTTCAGACCTGTAGCGCTAACATCCCACATCATGAAGACCCTGGAAAGGTTAGTCCTCGCCCACCTCAGACCCCTGGTGTGTTCATCAATGGACCCCCTGAAGTTTGCATACCAGCGCAACATCGGGGTGGATGATGCAATCATCTACCTTCTGCAGAGGGCCTACTCTCACCTGGACAATGCAGGTTGCACTGTGAGGGTTATGTTTTTTTACTTCTCCAGTGCCTTCAATACCATTCAGCCCCTGCTACTGGGTGAGAAGATGAGGAGGATGAAAGTGGAAGCACCCTTAGTCTCCTGGGTCACGGACTACCTGACCGGTAGGCCACAATTTGTGCGACTACAGAGCTGTGTGTCAGAACGGGCAGTTAGCAACACAGGGGCCCCCCAGGGAACGGTCCTGTCCCCCTTCCTGTTTACCCTCTACACCTCAGACTTCAGATATAACTCTGAAACATGCCACCTACAGAAGTTCTCGGATGACTCTGCTATTGTAGGGTGCATCAGGGGTGGGCAGGAGGAGTACAGGAGAACAATCAGTGACTTTGTGTTGTGGTGTGAGCAGAACCACCTTCAGCTCAACATCAGCAAAACAAAGGAGATGGTGGTGGACTTCAGGAGAACCAAGGCACAACTGACTGCAGTCCCTATACAGGGGATGGATGTGGACATGGTTGGGTCATACAAGTTCCTGGGAGTCCATATGGACAACAGGCTGAAATGGGCCGGTAACACCTGGGCCCTGTACAAAAAGGGCCAGAGCCGACTCTAATTTCTGAAGAGGCTCAGGTCCTTCAACGTGTGCAGTAAACTACTGCATACCTTCTACCAGTCTGTGGTGGCCAGTGCCATCTTTTTTGCAGTGGTGTGCTGGGGAGCAAACATCAAAGTGATGCTTCTCGGGTAAATAAGCTGATCAGGAAGGCTAGCTCTGTCCTGGGGATGAGCCTTGACACTCTAGAGGAGGTGGTGGAGAGACGGATCCTGGCCAAACTGCTGGCCATCATGGACAACGTCACCCACCCTCTGCACGCTATGGTTATGACGCAGAGGAGCACTTTCAGTCACAGACTGATCCCACCACGGTGTGCCAGAGAGCGCTACAGGAGGTCCTTCCTGCCGGCGGCTATTAGACTATATAATGCCTCACCGGGGTGCCGTGCCGTCGGCAACATAGATCTGGAACTGTTGGGGTGCTAGGACCTAGTTTAACAATTATGCATCCATCCGTGAGTAACTCTGGTCCGTCAGCACTGATCCACTCAGGACCTATTTATTCATACAGGTCTGTATATACATACTCATGTACAGTTGTTATATCATATCACATGCAATATTGTATGTAATTATTGGACTTAACCTACGTAGGCATTCACTCAGGAATGCATATTAGTATCCTGCCAGTTGCACCTTTTCTCATTGCTTTTAGTATATCAAATGTGCAATACATGCAGTTGTCTGTAATTAAACCCTGCGCACTATGGACTGTATTTTAAGGGGATTACTATTATTATCCCAATGATATCATACACACATTTAGCTATTAAAGTATCTCTTCCTGTCATTTACCTGTACAGTTTGTGTAACCACGCAAGTATTCACTTATCTGTAAATATAACTGTATACCTAACTGTACAGCTAATTTAACCATGCAAAATGTTCACTTACCTGTTCATTTACCCAGTCTGTCTATTAAGTAAACTATTATTACCCTCGCTCATATCATACGCATTTTTAGCTACTGAAGTATTTCTCTGCCTTCAACCTGTACAGTATAGTTAACCATCCAACATCCACCAATGTATAGTGTACATATTCAGCCAACCACCCATACTATGCAATGTCTCTTTTATAGCTTTTATTTTTTTGCACTCCAGATATCTTGTATTTCTATACTTTTTCATACTGCCGCTCTATGTATCATGTACCGTGTATCTGTCTTTTGTGTACTTTCGTTGTGGCATTTTGCACCTGCCCTGTGTTTTGTTGTAGCTGCTTGACAATGAAATTTCCCCCACGGGGGATCAATAAAGTACCTATCTATCTCTATCTATCTATCTATCTATCTTTATATTTACAATTATAGGGAATTGTCAGAGTTCCCTTTTGGATATTTAGGATAATTCTGTAGAATTCTGCATGTAGATTTTCTATTGTGTTCTTCTCCCAATGCTAATAATTGTAATTACAGGTTGAACTCCAAACCTCTATTCCATATAGTGCAGTTGGTCAAATTACTCTGTTGACTATTTGCTCTGTTGGTGACAGTAGGATAAGACCTTGCTTTGTTGGTGACAGTAGGACAAGACCTTGCTCTGTTGGTGACAGTAGGACAAGACCTTGCTCTGTTGGTGACAGTAGGACAAGACCTTGCTCTGTTGGTGACAGTATGACAAGACCTTGCTCTGTTGGTGACAGTAGGACAAGACCTTGCTCTGTTGGTGACAGTAGGACAAGACCTTGCTCTGTTGGTGACAGTAGGACAAGACCTTGCTCTGTTGGTGACAGTAGGACAAGATATTGTTCTTTTCCTGTGCTTTTCTGATGAACATGCTGGTTTATTAGTGTGTGTAGTGTGTGTAGTGTGTGTAGTGTGTGTATGTGGTCTGTTGTTGTGTGTAGTGTGTGTAGTGTGAGTATGTGGTCTGTTGTTGTGTGTAGTGTGTGTAGTGTGTGTAGTGTGAGTATGTGGTCTGTTGTTGTGTGTAGTGTGTGTAGTGTGAGTAGTGTGTGTAGTGTGAGTTGTGTGTGTAGTGTGAGTAGTGTGTGTAGTGTGTGTAGTGTGTGTAGTGTGAGTAGTGTGTGTAGTGTGTGTAGTGTGTGTAGTGTGAGTATGTGGTCTGTTGTTGTGTGTAGTGTGTGTAGTGTGTGTAGTGTGTGTAGTGTGAGTAGTGTGTGTAGTGTGTGTAGTGTGTGTATGTGGTCTGTTGTTGTGTGTAGTGTGTGTAGTGTGAGTATGTGGTCTGTTGTTGTGTGTAGTGTGTGTAGTGTGTGTAGTGTGAGTATGTGGTCTGTTGTTGTGTGTAGTGTGTGTAGTGTGAGTAGTGTGTGTAGTGTGAGTTGTGTGTGTAGTGTGAGTAGTGTGTGTAGTGTGTGTAGTGTGTGTAGTGTGAGTAGTGTGTGTAGTGTGTGTAGTGTGTGTAGTGTGAGTATGTGGTCTGTTGTTGTGTGTAGTGTGTGTAGTGTGTGTAGTGTGTGTAGTGTGAGTAGTGTGTGTAGTGTGTGTAGTGTGTGTAGTGTGAGTAGTGTGTGTAGTGTGTGTAGTGTGTGTAGTGTGAGTAGTGTGTGTAGTGTGTGTAGTGTGTGTAGTGTGTGTAGTGTGAGTATGTGTTGTTGTGTGTTTGGGTAGAAGTATTATGTTGTTATGTTGTGTGAGGAAGGTATTCGGTCATTGAGGAAACAGCAGAAGAGAGCACCTGGTTCCAAATATCAGGGAAGCAGCCACTCTCCAAAACCAGGTTGAATAGTATTAATGAGGCATCCTGCAGCTCAGGAGTACTGTGTTTAAGCATTTCATCCCAGATGCTGTCACGGCCACATGCCTTAACAGCTTTAAGGCTTTGTATTTTCTTCCAGGGTTCTGTAATTTGGTAGTCAGTTGGGTTCTGGTTGTTTTTCGTTTTGTGTTCTAGAGAGCTGAGGTTTTCTTGCAGATTGTGTAGGTTTAAAGTAAGGTTTTCTGATGGTATTATTCCAGAAACTTTCAAAGTGATCTTTCCAAATGTTACCATTTTCCATTTAGACCTTTCCATTTCTCCCGGAACTGGTTTCCATCAATGGAGGAGGGGTCCAAGTCTGAGATTACATCATCAACAACAGTGGTCCCAATAACTGAGCAGTAGGTGTACCTTCCCAAAGAATCCCCTCTATTACTGTCATTAATAAAATACAGGCAGGAGGCTGGACAGAGATGCTCTAACCCCTTTTTCATTTTAATCACTTCCTGGTCAGGGCTATTTCTGTTACTAGTGATGGGACTCAGGTATAATATTGTTCACTTCCTAGTCAGGGCTATTTCTATTACTAGTGATGAGACTCAGGTATAATGTTGTTCACTTCCTAGTTAGGGCTATTTCTATTACTCGTGATGAGACTCAGGTATAATGTTGTTCACTTCCTGGTCAAGGCTATTTCTGTTACTAGTGATGGGACTCAGGTATAATGTTGTTCACTTCCTGGTCAGGGCTATTTCTATTACTAGTGATGAGACTCAGGTATAATGCTGTTCACTTCCTGTTCAGGGCTATTTCTATTACTAGTTTTTTTTTTTTTTTTTTTTTATTTCACCTTTATTTAACCAGGTAGGTCAGTTGAGAACAAGTTCTCATTTGCAACTGCGACCTGGCCAAGACAAAGCAAAGCAGTGCGACAAAAACAACACAGAGTTACACAGTAAACAAACATGGTCAAAAACACAATGGAAAGTCTATATACAGAGTGCAAAATGTAGTGCAAAATGCAGTAAGGTTAAGAGGTAGGACAATAAATAGACCATAGTGGTGAGACAAATTACAGATTATCATCATTAACACAGGAATGAAGGATGTGCAAATTATGATGTGCAAATAGAGATACTGGAGTGCAAGATTTGTGAAAAATAACAAAAATAAATATGGGGATGAGGTAGTAGTGTGGGCTATTTACAGAAGGGCTATATACAGGTGCAGTGATCGATAAGCAGCTTTGACAGCTGACGCTTAAAGTTAGTGAGGGAGATAGGAACCTCTAGCTTCAGTGATTTTTGCAATTCGTTCCAGTCATTGGCAGCAGCGAACTGGAAGGAATGGCGGCCAAAGGAGGTGTTGGCTTTGGGGGTGACCAGTGAGATATACCTGCTGGAGCGCATGCTACGGGTGGGTGTTGCTATAGTGACCAGTGAGCTGAGATAGGGCGGGGATTTACCTAGTAATGACTTATAGATGACCTGGAGCCAGTGGATTTGGCGACGAATATATAATGAAGGCCAGCCAACGAGAGCATACAGGTCGCAGTGGTGGGTAGTGTATGGGGCTTTGGTAACAAAACGGATGGCACTGTGATAGACTACATCCAATTTGCTAAGTAGAGTGTTACTAGTGTTATATTACTAGTGATGAGACTCAGGTATAATGCTGTTAACTTCAGAGTAAGGGCTATTTCTATTACTAGTGATGAGAGTCAGGTATAATGTTGTTCACTTCCTGTTCAGGGCTATTTCTATTACTAGTGATGAGACTCAGGTATAATGTTGTTCACTTCCTAGTCAGGGCTATTTCTATTACTAGTGATGAGACTCAGGTATAATGCTGTTCACTTCCTGTTCAGGGCTATTTCTATTACTAGTGATGAGACTCAGGTATAATGTTGTTCACTTCCTAGTCAGGGCTATTTATATTACTAGTGATGAGACTCAGGTATAATGCTGTTAACTTCAGAGTAAGGGCTATTTCTATTACTAGTGATGAGAGTCAGGTATAATGTTGTTCACTTCCTGGTCAGGGCTATTTCTATTACTAGTGATGAGACTCAGGTATAATGCTGTTCACTTCCTGGTCAGGGTTATTTCTATTACTAGTGATGAGACATGAGACTCAGGTATAATGTTGTTCACTTCCTGGTCAAGGCTATTTCTGTTACTAGTGATGGGACTCCGGTATAATGTTGTTCACTTCCTGGTCAGGGCTATTTCTATTACTAGTGATGAGACTCAGGTATAATGCTATTCACTTCCTGTTCAGGGCTATTTCTATTACTAGTGACGAGACATGATACTCAGGTATAATGTCGTTCACTTCCTGGTCAGGGCTATTTCTGTTACTAGTGATGGGACTCAGGTATAATGTTGTTCACTTCCTGGTCAGGGTTATTTACAGTGGGGAGAACAAGTATTTGATACACTGCCGAATTTGCAGGTTTTCCTACTTACAAAGCATGTAGAGGTCTGTAATTTTTATCATAGGTACACTTCAACTGTGAGAGACGGAATCTAAAACAAAAATCCAGAAAATCACATTGTATGATTTTTTAATAATTAATTTGCATTTTATTGCATGACATAAGTATTTGATCACCTACCAACCAGTAAGAATTCCGGCTCTCACAGACCTGTTAGTTTTTCTTTAAGAAGCCCTCCTGTTCTCCACTCATTACCTGATTTAACTGCACCTGTTTGAACTCGTTACCTGTATAAAAGACACCTGTCCACACACTCAATCAAACAGACTCCAACCTCTCCACAATGGCCAAGACCAGAGAGCTGTGTAAGGACATCAGGGATAAAATTGTAGACCTGCACAAGGCTGGGATGGGCTACAGGACAATAGGCAAGCAGCTTGGTGAGAAGGCAACAACTGTTGGCGCAATTATTAGAAAATGGAAGAAGTTCAAGATGACGGTCAATCTCCCTCGGTCTGGGGCACCATGCAAGATCTCACCTCGTGGGGCATCAATGATCATGAGGAAGGTGAGGGATCAGCCCAGAACTACACGGCAGGACTTGGTCAATTTTTTTTATTTTTTATTTTTTTTCACCTTTATTTAACTAGGTAGGTCAGTTGAGAACAAGTTCTCATTTGCAACTGCGAGCTGGCCAAGACAAAGCAAAGCAGTGCGACAAAAAACAACACAGAGTTACACAGTAAACAAACATAGTCAAAAACACAATAGAAAATCTATATACAGAGTGCAAAATGTAGTGCAAAATGCAGTAAGGTTAGGAGGTAGGACAATAAATAGACCATAGTGGTGAAATAAATTACAGATTATCATCATTAACACAGGAATGAAGGATGTGCAAATTATGATGTGCAAATAGAGATACTGGAGTGCAACATTAGCGAAAATAACAAAAATAAATATGGGGATGAGGTAGTTGTGTGGGCTATTTACAGAAGGGCTATATACAGGTGCAGTGATCGATAAGCAGCTTTGACAGCTGATGCTTAAAGTTAGTGAGGGAGATAGGAACCTCTAGCTTCAATGATTTTTGCAATTCGTTCCAGTCATTGGCAGCAGCGAACTGTAAGGCAACGAGAGCGTACAGGTCGCAGTGATGGGTAGTGTATGGGGCTTTGGTAACAAAATGGATGGCACTGTGATAGACTACATCCAATTTGCTGAGTAGAGTGTTGGAGGCTAGTTTGTAAATGACATCGCCGAAGTCAAGGATCCGGAGGATAGTCAGTTTTACAAGGGCATGTTTGGCAGCATGAGTGAAGGAGGCTTTGTTGCGGAATAGGAAGCCGATTCTAGATGTAATTTTGGATTGGAGATGCTTAATGTGAGTCTGGAAGTTGAGTTTACAGTCTAACCAGACGCCTAGGTATTTGTAGGTGTCCACGTATTCTAAGTCAGACCCGTCCAGAGTAGTGATGATAGTCCGGTGGGCGGGTGCTGGCAGCGTTCGATTGAAAAGCATGCACTTAGTTTTAGTAGCATTTAAGAGCAGTTGGAGCCACGGAAGGAGTGTTGTATGGCATTGAAGCTCGCCTGAAGGTTAGCCAACACAGTGTCCAGAGAGGGGCCAGATCTATACAGAATGGTGTCGTCTGCGTAGAGATGGATCAGAGAGTCACCAGCAGCAAGAGCGACATCGTTGATGTATATAGAGAAAAGGGTTGGCCCAAGAATTGAACCCTGTGGCACCCCCATAGAGACTGCCAGAGGACCGGACAATAGGCCCTCCGATTTCTCACACTTCTGTCTGAGAAGCAGTTGGAGAACCAGGCAAGGCAGTCACTTGAGAAACCAAGGCTGTTGAGTCTGCCAATAAAAATGCGGTGATTGACAGAGTCGAAAGCCTTGGCCAGGTCGATGAAGACGGCTGCACAGTACTGTCTTCTATCGATGGCAGTTATGATGGTATGAGGAGGGATGTCCATATATATGTCTATTACCCTCAGGGTCTACACATTCAGGTTCGGAACCTGTTCTAGCATAAAATCCCCACACAAAAGCATATTTCCCTCAGCTTGAAACTGGTTGGTCTCTGTTTGGAGATGATTAAAATGAATCTGAGGGAGAAGCATACACCTACAGAATATATAAATTATTGTGCCTTTGTTGAGTTTCAACCAAATGTGGGTGTTACCCTTTTTGATTTGGCTCATTGAAAGGCCCTGTTTATATCATGTGATCATTCCTCCTGAGTCCCTGTTCTGTTTATATCATGTGATCATTCCTCCTGAGTCCCTGTTCTGTTTATACCATGTGATCATTCCTCCTGAGTCCCTGTTCTGTTTATACCATGTGATCATTCATCCTGAGTCCCTGTTCTGTTTATATCATGTGATCATTCCTCCTGAGTCCCTGTCCTGTTTATACGATGTGATCATTCCTCCTGAGTCCCTGTCCTGTTTATACCATGTGATCATTCCTCCTGAGTCCCTGTCCTGTTTATACCATGTGATCATTCCTCCTGAGTCCCTGTCCTTAGTACCAGTCAAACGTTTGGACACACCTACTCATTCAAGGGTTTATTTTAGAATAATAGTGAAGACATCAAAACTATGAAATAACACATATACAATCATGTTATAACCAAAAAAGTGTTCAATAAATGAAAATATATAGCCACCTTTTGCCTTGATGACAGCTTTGCACACTCTTGGCATTCAACCAGCTTCATGAGGTAGTAACCTGGAATGCATTTCAACTATTCATCTGTCCTTTGATCTGATGATCACCATGTCTTTGCACTTAATGGGACTATCATTGGTCTTTCAACAGGACAATGAGTCAAAACAAATATCCAGGCTGTGTAAGGGTCTATTTGACCGATGAGAGTGATGGAGTGCTGAATCAGATGACCTGGCCTCCACAATCACCCGACCTCAACCCAATTATGATGGTTTTGGGAATAGAGATGGTATTTGTCTCTCTCTCTCTCTCTCTCTCTCTCTCTCTCTCTCTCTCTCTCTCTCTCTCTCTCTCTCTCTCTCTCTCTCTCCCTCTCTCTCTCTCTCTCTCTCCCTCTCTTTCTCTCTCCCTCTCCTTCTCCCCAACTCTCTCTCTCTTCCTCTCTCTCTCCTTCTCCCCTACTCTCTTTCTCTTTCTCTCTCTCCTTCCCTCTTTACCAGCAGCTAATAACCGGCATGTATTGAGCCATCTATCCTCCATACTCTGTATAGGTGTATTGAGCCATCCATCCTCCATACTCTGTATAGGTGTATTGAGCCATCCATCCTCCATACTCTTTCTAGATGTATTGAGCCATCCATCCTCCATACTCTGTATAGGTGTATTGAGCCATCCATCCTCCATACTCTGTATAGGTGTATTGAGCCATCCATCCTCCATACTCTTTCTAGATGTATTGAGCCATCCATCCTCCATACTCTGTATAGGTGTATTGAGCCATCCATCCTCCATACTCTGTATAGGTGTACTGAGCCATCCATCCTCCATACTCTGTATAGGTGTACTGAGCCATCCATCCTCCAGACTCTTTCTAGATGTATTGAGCCATCCATCCTCCAGACTCTTTCTAGATGTATTGAGCCATCCATCCTCCAGACTCTTTATAGATGTATTGAGCCATCCATCCTCCAGACTCTTTATAAATGTATTTAGCCATACTTGAAAATCCTCTCCTCTCCTCTACTCTCCTCTCCTCTCCTCTCCTCTCCTCTCCTCTCCTCTCCTCTCCTCTCCTCTCCTCTCCTCTCCTCTCCTCTCCTCTCCTCTCCTCTCCTCTCCTCTCCTCTCCTCTCCTCTCCTCTCCTCTCCTCTCCTCTCCTCTCCTCTCCTCCCCTCTCCCTCCTCTCCAGACTTCATATCAACCCCAGAAAAGCTCCAGACATCCTTACAGTACACTATGGTAAATGGCTAGGGGAGGTTGTATAGCATTTTCAATACTATGACAAGCTAGAATAGGTTTTGGTAAAGCATCAGAATATATCTTACCGTATGGTAAATGGCTCATAGCAACACTCATAAAGATCCAGACAGAATATTCATGGACAAGTCTACCACGCTGAACAAATTATGAGTGTGTGACATGGTGTCGGTCCATAATACTGTTAGTACACTAGGGTGGATGATATGGTGTCTGTATACTCCTGTTAGTACACTAGGGTGGATGATATATATCATATATGGATGTCTGGTAACAGTGAAACTTGAGTGATCTTCTATAGAAAATACTACCAGGCTCAGTTGGCACAGACACAGTCTTAATGTTTATACTGCCAGGCTCAGTTGGCACAGACACAGTCTTAATGTTTATACTGCCAGGCTCAGTTGGCACAGACACAGTCTTAATGTTTATACTGCCAGGCTCAGTTGGCACAGACACAGTCTTAATATTTATACTGCCAGGCTCAGTTGGCACAGACACAGTCTTAATATTTATACTGCCAGTCTCAGTTGGCACAGACACAGTCTTAATATTTATACTGCCAGGCTCAGTTGGCACAGACACAGTCTTAATGTTTATACTGCCAGGCTCAGTTGGCACAGACACAGTCTTAATATTTATACTGCCAGGCTCTGTTGGCACAGACACAGTCTTAATATTTATACTGCCAGGCTCAGTTGGCACAGACACAGTCTTAATGTTTATACTGCCAGGCTCAGTTGGCACAGACACAGTCTTAATATTTATATGCCAGGCTCAGTTGGCACAGACACAGTCTTAATATTTATACTGCCAGGCTCAGTTGGCACAGACACAGTCTTAATATTTATACTGCCAGGCTCAGTTGGCACAGACACAGTCTTAATATTTATACTGCCAGGCTCAGTTGGCACAGACACAGTCTTAATATTTATACTGCCAGGCTCAGTTGGCACAGATACAGTCTTAATATTTATACTGCCAGGCTCAGTTGGCACAGACACAGTCTTAATATTTATACTGCCAGGCTCAGTTGGCACAGACACAGTCTTAATATTTATATTGCCAGGCTCAGTTGGCACAGACACAGTCTTAATATTTATACTGCCAGGCTCAGTTGGCACAGACACAGTCTTAATATTTATACTGCCAGGCTCAGTTGGCACAGATACAGTCTTAATATTTATACTGCCAGGCTCAGTTGGCACAGACACAGTCTTAATATTTATACTGCCAGGCTCAGTTGGCACAGATACAGTCTTTATAAACAACTTTAACATTTATCAAATGGAATTAAAAACAAGAAAGAAAGCATCTCATTTTAAACATTTATTATGAAATTCTAAAGATAATGTCAATAGTAGCACTTTCAGAAAACAGAGTTATACAGTAGATTACTGTAGTAGACGCATTGGAACTGATTTCAGATTATAATTATTATAACATTACATACAACAAGCAAATAAATAAATAAAATAGAACAAAATAAAGACAGGTCCATTATTGTAGAACCATGCACATTAAGATTACCAACATATATACAGTATAAATGACATTAATGTAGCTATATAGTGGGTTGCAGTGCTTTCAGTGAGATATGGATCCAGTGGCAGAGCAGTCAATTAGAGTCACATAGCATAGTGGTGGGGCTGGGACTGGCTGGGAATGGCTGGGGCTGCCTGGGACTGGTTCTGACTGGCTGGGAATGGCTCTGGCTGGCTGGGACTGGCTGGGGCTGGCTGGGGCTGGCTGGGACTGTCTGGGACTGGCTGGGACTGGCTGGGAATGGCTGGGGCTGTCTGGGACTGGTTCTGACTGGCTGGGAATGGCTCTGGCTGGCTGGGACTGGCTGGGGCTGGCTGGGGTTGGCTGGGGCTGGCTGGGACTGTCTGGGGTTGGCTGGGACTGGCTGGAACTGGTTCTGACTGGCTGGGCATGCCTCTGGCTGGCTCTGACTGGCTGGGGCTGGCTGGGACCTTCTGGGGCTGGCTGGGGCTGGGGCTGGCTGGGACTGGCTGGGCATGGCTCTGGCTGGCTGTGACTGGCTGGGGCTGGCTGGGGCTGGCCGGAACTGGTTCTGACTGGCTGGGCTGGCTCTGGCTGGTAGTGGCTGGATGGTGATGATGGCAGTGTTCTGTGTTTGTTATTATCACACTATGGGGGTGTCCCAATGGTACCCTATTCCCTGTAGTGCTCTACTTTTGACCAGAGCCAATTTCCTATTTACTGTACTAGTTTTGACCAGAGCTCTATGGGCCCTGGTCAAAACTAGTGCATTATATATAGAATAGGGTGCCAAAGTAGTGTACTATGGGAAATAGGGTGCATTATAGACACCAGACAGCCACACAGCCTGACAGAACGATGACATGTTGTCTTTTGACATGACGACCCCTGACCTCATGCCAGGGACAGATCCAATCCCCTCAAGGGTCAAAGTGACAGTGCTGCTTTGTCTCCCTTTATCCTTTCCTGTAACTCCTCCCCTATCCCACCCCTGGGAGGGGCTCTGCTTTGATAGTCTAAAACCAGTAGATAGATGTGACCATACATTGGTGATCAAAATCTTTCAACGTTTCACATCAATGAACTGACCCCAATTAGAACCCCCATAAGAGAGGTGGAGGGGAGAGACACCATAATACCTACATAGTGCACTATACCAGAGCCCTATGGTGCCCTGGTCAACATAGTTTACTACATAGGAAATAAGGTGCCATTTGGGACGCCGGGGGAGTGGGGGAGAGGAGGAATGGAGGAGGGGTGAGGAGAGGCGGGGGAGAGGAGGAATGGAGGAGGGGTGAGGAGAGGCGGGGGAGAGTAGGAATGGAGGAGGGTTGAGACGGGGGAGAGGAGGAATGGAGGAGGGGTGAGATGGGGGAGAGGAGGAATGGAGGAGGGGTGAGACGGGGGAGAGGAGGAATGGAGGAGGGGTGAGACGGGGGAGAGGAGGAATGGAGGAGGGGTGAGACGGGGGAGAGGAGGAATGGAGGAGGGGTGAGACGGGGGAGAGGAGGAATGGAGGAGGGGTGAGACGGGGGAGAGGAGGAATGGAGGAGGGGTGAGACGGGGGAGAGGAGGAATGGAGGAGGGGTGAGACGGGGGAGAGGAGGAATGGAGGAGGGGTGAGACGGGGGAGAGGAGGAATGGAGGAGGGGTGAGACGGGGGAGAGGAGGAATGGAGGAGGGGTGGAGTGCATCATCATCATCATCATCATCATCATCAATCTGTAACCTTATTGTCCTAATGATGTGTAAATAAACAAAGCAGTCAAGAAACATTTCCTTCCAGCCTCTACTCCGTCTCCTCAATCTACAGAAAGAACTGGAAGCCTTCTGATCCCTATGGTTTAGGATGGCTTAGCAGGCTACAGTATGTTGGTAGCTGTTGTGTTTTAATCAAGCAGTGTTAAAATGGAACAGTATTGGCCGGGAATTAGCTTGATGACTACATTTGGACATTGACAGTCCAATGGGGTGGTGGATGTTAGTAAAAGCATGAAGATGAATATGAATGAAGAGATGAATGACAGACCAGACAACATGTGACGTTGGGTTATATTAGTCTGTGTCCTCTAAGCCAGTCTCTGTGACGTTGGGTTGTATTAGTCTGTGTCCTCTAAGCCAGTCTCTGTGACGTTGGGTTGTATTAGTCTGTGTCCTCTAAGCCAGTCTCTGTGACGTTGGGTTGTATTAGTCTGTGTCCTCTAAGCCAGTCTCTGTGACGTTGGGTTGTATTAGTCTGTGTCCTCTAAACCAGTCTCTGTGACGTTGGGTTGTATTAGTCTGTGTCCTCTAAGCCAGTCTCTGTGACGTTGGGTTGTATTAGTCTGTGTCCTCTAAGCCAGTCTCTGTGACGTTGGGTTGTATTAGTCTGTGTCCTCTAAGCCAGTCTCTGGAGCTGATCTACTAGCAATCAATGTGCTTTGTGAAATCACACAGAGATGGATGGTGTTGACTTTTGCTTTGTGAAATCACACAGAGATGGATGGTGTTGACTTTTCTGGGCTGACATCCAAAAGTGATGGATATGCACAGCACCAACATAAACACACACACGCACACACAGATACACACACACACAAACACACACGGACACGCACAGACACATACCGACACAGACACACACAGACAGACTTCCACACTAAAACAGGACAGACTTCCACACTAAAACAGGACAGACTTCCACACTAAAACAGGACAGACTTCCACACTAAAACAGGACAGACTTCCACACTAAAACAGGACAGACTTCCACACTAAAACAGGACATACTTCCACACTAAAACAGGACAGGCACCCTATTCCGCAGTGCCCTATTTTAATCAGAGTATGGGCCCTGGTCAAAAGTAGTACACTATTTAGGGAATAGGATGCCATTTGGGACGTATATACTGGGGGTTGACGAGTGATAGACAGAGGCAGACAAAGATGACGTGACCAGGATTCAGAAATAAAGAAATAAATAATCATTATTGTAAATATCCTCCTGGTAATTTAACTGTGTTATAACTGTGTTATTCTGTAATGGTGCTGGTTACATCATCTTAATTTAACTGTGTTATAACTGTGTTATTCTGTAATGGTGCTGGTTACATCATCTTAATTTAACTGTGTTATAACTGTGTTATTCTGTAATGGTGCTGGTTACATCATCTTAATTTAACTGTGTTATAACTGTGTTATTCTGTAATGGTGCTGGTTACATCATCTTAATTTAACTGTGTTATAACTGTGTTATTCTGTAATGGTGCTGGTTACATCATCTTAATTTAACTGTGTTATAACTGTGTTATTCTGTAATGGTGCTGGTTACATCATCTTAATTTAACTGTGTTATAACTGTGTTATTCTGTAATGGTGCTGGTTACATCATCTTAATTTAACTGTGTTATAAATGAGTTATTCTGTAATGGTGCTGGTTACATCATCTTAATTTAACTGTGTTATAACTGTGTTATTCTGTAATGGTGCTGGTTACATCATCTTAATTTAACTGTGTTATAACTGTGTTATTCTGTAATGGTACTGGTTACATCATCTTAATTTAACAGTGTTATAACTGTGTTATTCTGTAATGGTGCTGGTTACATCATCTTAATTTAACTGTGTTATAACTGTGTTATTCTGTAATGGTGCTTGTTACATCATCTTAATTTAACTGTGTTATAACTGTGTTATTCTATAATGGTGCTGGTTACATCATCTTAATTTAACTGTGTTATAACTGTGTTATTCTGTAATGGTGCTGGTTACATCATCTTAATTTAACTGTGTTATAACTGTGTTATTCTGTAATGGTGCTGGTTACATCATCTTAATTTAACTGTGTTATAACTGTGTTATTCTGTAATGGTGCTGGTTACATCATCTTAATTTAACTGTGTTATAACTGTGTTATTCTGTAATGGTGCTGGTTACATCATCTTAATTTAACTGTGTTATAACTGTGTTATTCTGTAATGGTGCTGGTTACATCATCTTAATTTAACTGTGTTATAACTGTGTTATTCTGTAATGGTGCTGGTTACATCATCTTAATTTAACTGTGTTATAACTGTGTTATAACTGTGGTCCCACACCTGTAAACGTCCCACACCTGAAGATATAAAGAAGATGACTTTTCAGTAGCACAAGCCCCCAACAGTCTCCCTATGCTTGCAGTGTAAGCTAAGCTTTGATACGGTACAGTAGGCCTACGTTACTGACAGCAGAGATTATACAGCAGGTTATTGTGAGCATAAGCTTAGAGACAGAAGTGAAGTCATATTTACTACATCAATGTATTGTAGTTAACTAAGTTGCTTTCCTCTTACAGAAGCTATCACTTCAGTAGGTCCTTCACTCATACAGTAGGCAAACTCTAATCAGACAACTTGTCAGTTAGGCAGTTAGTCAGTCAGCAGTCAGTCAGGCAGTCAGCCAGGCAATCAGGCAGGCAGGCAGGCAGGCAGGCAGGCAGGCAGGCATTTTGCCAGGCAGTCAGACAGGCAGGCAGGCAGGCAGGCAGGCAGGCAGGCAGGCAGGCAGGCAGGCAGGCAGGCAGGCAGGCAGGCAGGCAGGCAGGCAGGCAGGCAGGCAGGCAGGCAGGCAATCAGAAGTAATGTGGAGATATGATAACAAGCTACCAGACTGAGTGACAGACAGGCAGGCTGCCTGGGAAGGAAGGACATATGCTTTAGAGATTGCCTTCTTCACTCCTCTCTGCTCTCTCTAAAGGTCTCTCCTCTCCTCTCTTCTCCTCTCTCTCTCTCACTCCTCTCTGCTCTCTCTAAAGGTCTCTCCTCTCCTCTCTTCTCCTCTCTCTCACTCCTCTCTGCTCTCTCTAAAGGTCTCTCCTCTCCTCTCTTCTCCTCTCTCTCACTCCTCTCTGCTCTCTCTAAAGGTCTCTCCTCTCCTCTCCTCTCTTCTCCTCTCTCTCACTCCTCTCTGCTCTCTCTAAAGGTCTCTCCTCTCCTCTCTTCTCCTCTCTCTCTCTCACTCCTCTCTGCTCTCTCTAAAGGTCTCTCCTCTCCTCTCTTCTCCTTTCTCTCACTCCTCTCTGCTCTCTCTAAAGGTCTATCCTCTCTTCTCCTCTCTCTCTCTCACTCCTCTCTGCACTCTCTAAAGGTCTCTCCTCTCCTCTCTTCTCCTCTCTCTCACTCCTCTCTGCTCTCTCTAAAGGTCTCTCCTCTCCTCTCTTCTCCTCTCTCTCACTCCTCTCTGCTCTCTCTAAAGGTCTCTCCTCTCCTCTCTTCTCCTTTCTCTCACTCCTCTCTGCTCTCTCTAAAGGTCTCTCCTCTCCTCTCTTCTCCTCTCTCTCTCTCACTCCTCTCTGCTCTCTCTAAAGGTCTCTCCTCTCTTCTCCTCTCTCTCTCTGACTCCTCTCTGCTCTCTCTAAAGGTCTCTCCTCTCCTCTCTTCTCCTCTCTCTCACTCCTCTCTGCTCTCTCTAAAGGTCTCTCCTCTCCTCCCTTCTCCTCTCTCTCACTCCTCTCTGCTCTCTCTAAAGGTCTCTCCTCTCCTCTCTTCTCCTTTCTCTCACTCCTCTCTGCTCTCTCTAAAGGTCTCTCCTCTCCTCTCTTCTCCTTTCTCTCACTCCTCTCTGCTCTCTCTAAAGGTCTCTCCTCTCCTCTCTTCTCCTCTCTCTCTCTCACTCCTCTCTGCTCTCTCTAAAGGTCTCTCCTCTCCTCTCTTCTCCTCTCTCTCACTCCTCTCTGCTCTCTCTAAAGGTCTCTCCTCTCCTCTCTTCTCCTCTCTCTCACTCCTCTCTGCTCTCTCTAAAGGTCTCTCCTCTCCTCTCTTCTCCTCTCTCTCACTCCTCTCTGCTCTCTCTAAAGGTCTCTCCTCTCCTCTCTTCTCCTCTCTCTCACTCCTCTCTGCTCTCTCTAAAGGTCTCTCCTCTCCTCTCTTCTCCTCTCTGCATCAGCACAACTCAGAAGATATTGCAACAAA
>JAKYLM010000150.1:0-24801 GCA_023634145.1 Thymallus thymallus | reverse complement strand
ACACTCCTTCCGTGGCCTCCAACTGCTCTTAAACGCTAGTAAAACTAAGTGCATGCTTTTCTATCGAACGCTGCCAGCACCCGCCCACCGGACTATCATCACTACTCTCGACGGATCCGAATTAGAATACGTGGACACCTACAAATACCTAGGCATCTGGTTAGACTATAAACTCAACTTCCAGACTCACATCAACCATCTCCAATCCAAAATTAAATCCAGAATTGGCTTCCTATTTCGCAACAAAGCCTCCTTCACTCATGCTGCCAAACATGCCCTTGTAAAACTGACTATCCTACCGATCCTTGATTTCGGCGATGTCATTTACAAACTAGCCTCCAATACTCTACTTAGCAAATTGGATGTAGTCTATCACAGTGCCATCCGTTTTGTCACCAAAGCCCCATACACTACCCACCACTGCGACCTGTATGCTCTCGTTGGCTGGCCTTCATTATATATTCGCCGCCAAACCCACTGGCTCCAGGTCATCTATAAGTCTTTATTAGGTAAATCCCCGCCCTATCTCAGCTCACTGGTCACTATAGCAACACCCACCCGTAGCATGCGCTCCAGCAGGTATATCTCTCTGGTCACCCCCAAAGCCAACACCTCCTTTGGTCGCCATTCCTTCCAGTTTGCTGCTGCCAATGACTGGAACGAATTGCAAAAATCATTGAAGCTAGAGGTTCCTATCTCCCTCAATAACTTTAAGCATCAGCTGTCAAAGCTGCTTATCGATCACTGCACCTGTATATAGCCCTTCTGTAAATAGCCCACACTACTACCTCATTCCCCATATTTATTTTTTGTTTATTTTCACTAATCTTGCACTCCAGTATCTCTATTTGCACATCATAATTTGCACACTTTTCATTCCTGTGTTAATAATGATAATTCTGTAATTTAGGTCACCACTATAGTCTATTTATTGTTCTACCTCTTAACCTTACTGCATTTTTGCACTACATTTTGCACTCTGTATATAGATTTTTCTATTGTGTTTTTGACTGTTTGTTTAATGTGTAACTCTGTGTTGTTATTTGTCACACTGCTTTGCTTTGTCTTGGCCAGGTCGCAGTTGCAAATGAGAACTTGTTCTCAACTGACCTACCTGGTTAAATAAAGGTGAAATAAAAAAAAAAAATAAAAAAAAAAATTCAAGAAATCCTTATTTAAAGGGATGGGACCATTTTTGTTTTGTTTCTCCATACCTACCACTAAGGCTAGTAAGCTTCACTTAGCTGGGCTTACATACTATGTGGATGCCTACTAAATGATATGCATCATGTGTAATTTGGTTGAGTTTATTTGGGCCCTTCCAGAATCTATTTGGGGGCAGATGTGCTTCAGGGTTTATTGATGAGCCAGTCTAGTCAAAATACAGGGACCCTTTGGTAGAATACTGACAAACTGTGAAAGCAGATAGCGTTCTCCTACCTCAATCTTATCTTCTCAACCTATACTTTTGCCCACACAACCAGTCTATACAGTACCACTAGCTAAATGTAACACAAACTTGAAGCATGACCTCCAGGACTGCGAGCAAAAACAATTAATTGAGGTGGGACCACAAGTGGCCAGCGCTTCTATTGACTTACATACATGGAGGGCAATAGTCTTGATCCCCAGGTCAGAGCACATCTTTCTTTCTGTTGGCTTCAGCTCATTACATGCTGCTGACTGAGCACACAACTGCATAGATCATAGCTCATAACAGTAGCCTGGTAGAACATTCTCAGCATCATATACACTCAAAGGATCCAAGCTTCTTCTGGAAGTAGTTGGCCTACAGATGCTCTTTTATGATGGATAGATGCACTTTTATGATGGATAGATGCACTTTTATGATGGATAGATGCTCTTTTATGATGGATGGATGCACTTTTATGATGGATGGATGCACTTTTATGATAGACGGATGCACTTTTATGATGGATGGATGCACTTTTATGATAGATGCACTTTTATGATGGATGGATGCACTTTTATGATGGGCAATTGTACTTTTATGATAGATGCACTTTTATGATGGATGGATGCTCTTTTATGATGGATGGATGCTCTTTTATGATGAATGGATGCACTTTTATGATGGATGGATGCACTTTTATGATGGATGGATACACTTTTATGATGAATGGATGCACTTTTATGATGGATGGATGCACTTTTATGATGGATGGATGCACTTTATGATGGATGGATGCTCTTTTATGATGGATGGATGCTCTTTTATGATGGATGGATGCTCTTTTATGATGGATGGATGCACTTTTATGATGGATGGATGCACTTTTATGATGGATGGATGCACTTTTATGATGGAAGGATGCACTTTTATGATGGATAGATGCTCTTTTATGATGGATAGATGCTCTTTTATGATGGATAGATGCACTTTTATGATGGATAGATGCACTTTTTTGAGCTTCAATCTGTTGGTTGCAATTCACTGCCATTATAAAGCTTGAAGCGTCAGGGTGTTTATTAATATAACTCTGATTGTATTTGTCTAAAAAGAAGAAAGTCACATACAACTAGGATGGCTTGAGGGAGAGTAAATCATGGGCTAATTTTCATTTTAAAGTGAAATACTCCTTTAATAGGCGTTTCAGCCACTTGCAGATTAAACCACACAAAGTAAAGGGATAGTAACTACCCATTAACGTGCCCATCCCTCTCAATAACCTCAATTATGGTACTGGCCCATGCACACTTGTAGAATTAGTATTATATATATACAATCATGCATGAATTAAATGTATTAATATTATTATAAGGTATTTCCGAATCATGTTATGATTTGGATCATGAATGAGTTCATTAAAAGTTCATTAGTTGGAGAAAACTAAGATATTAAAGCACAAGGTAGCCTACACAGTTTTAGAGTTTATGTTTTTATTTTGTAATGCTACTGGTGAATAATAATACAAATTTCAGTGAAGTTTGCGGTTCTATTCTCACATGGAGCATGGGTTGAAAAAACCTGATGGGAACGTCTTTAATATGTTTTATAAGGGAAAGTATTTTTACTTGTGAAAAGGTTTAGTGACGTATTTACCCGGGAAAACATTTAGGCGCGAGCTGCGACCAGGAGATACGCACGAGGAACCAGATCGTCAGAGAGAGGTAAGTTAACTAGCTTGTTTTATTATCTTTTCAAATTGTAAAACGTTGACCAATTAAACAAATTACTGATAGCTACCTAGATATACAGACCAGCAAATTACTACATCTGTTGCTTGCTTGTAGGATATTAATTTTTTTGACACTTTACTTCTATAATCTATATAATAAAATTGCTGTTGTCGTTTAATAGTGTGTAGGCCCACTATTATTATCGCAATTAGCCTATTTCTGGGACAATATATCGCACAACAAAAAGCAGTTATCGTGACAGGCCTAGCGAGCATTGGCTTAGCTCTACTGTAATATAGCTAACCTAACTAGTTAAGCCTACTCGTCGTCTTCTACTTTTTCTGTAGTCTGCACCATGTCGCGCTGTGACGTTTCTATTTGCTCCAGAACAGTAGATCGCTGCTTTGAAATCGACTACATTTGGATTTATTCTTCCAAACTCTGTAACGTTAATTGTCAGGAAAACGTCTCAAATGACGCACTTTTCACCTGCTGATGACCGCTCTGTGTGTGAGTATTTATTCGTCTAATTTTTTCTTTTATTTGAGAAATGCATGTTTTATGTGTTACTAGCAAGCATGATCTGTGGTAGCAGGTGTAAATCTGATTGGACACAATAAACAATGTGCTGTGTCATACAATCAAGATTGAGCTTATGATTATTTGCTTTCTAACTATCCATTCCAGAATTTAAATGCATAACTTGATGTCATGTCCAAACGGAAGCGAATTAGTCCTGTGGAGGATGCCACTAAACACATTCTGTCTGGCAAAGACAAACCGTGCTTTGAGGAGAGATTCATTAACTCTCAAAAAGGTTAGTAACAGTATTTCAATGCTTCTTTCATCCTATTCAGGAAGATACTGTAGCAGATAGGGAATCGTTCTTAAACTACATCCCCTCTTGATATAAAACAGTAATAAAGTCATAAGATAATAGCACAAAATGCATGTGTTAAAGCAGTATTACATTGAATAGTCTAATTTCAGTAGGTATGTTACTGCTATTCTTAAAGATGAACTGAACTGAAAATAATCAACGTTGATAATGTGTTATTTATGACAATTAAAAGTAAATTACACTAAAAATTCTAATTAAAAATATCAATATAGCTTTTTTTAAGCATCACAAAAACTGTGTTAGGAAATAGAAACTGCTTATATATGTCGTGTGCATTTAGAGAAAATACAAAAACATGGTTGAGGTCCTGTGCGTTTTAGAAAATCGAGGCAGATAAATGGAAAATGTTATTGGACGAATTCATCCAATGGGATCGCTTGTTAAGTTAGCTGCACGCAAAATGTTAAATCCAAAATAAATAAAGTTGGGGGGGAAATGGTTAGCTGCGCGTAGGAGTTACCCCAGGTTGACCATAGATGCACGGAGGATTCACCAGTTTTGTGAACATGTTTTGTGTATGTGACAACATTACATCCAGCCCTTTGCTTAGTAGACTTGCTAGCATGATAACAGTTAACATACTTCTCTGTCCTCTGCCTGACATTGGTCTATCGGTCTGCCCTGTACTATAGCCTGAAAAGTCGAACATTGACGGAATGGCCTCAGGTTTCAGTCTGTTGGACTTAACCCTCACCAGTGAACGGAGTAGTTTACCATGCCAGTGACGTAGCCGAATGTTGAAATCCAACATGGCGGTGCCCGTGTAACAACAACATTTTCAACGTACCATTTTATACCTTTTAACAAATTCTGCCATTTTATTAATTGTACAAATGAGAATAAATAAAATATATCTGTTATATCACCTTTACTCAAATTCCAGTTCAGTTAATCTTTAAGATGATTGGTTATTGTTGCAACAGTTGCTGTTATGGGCTGTGCAACTGAATGAGCAGCTTCTCACATATGTATAAACTGACCAGATGTTGGAAGAAGTTTGCATGTCCTGTAATTTATGTGTGCATGCCATTTAAAGGCCAGGTCAATGGAATAAAGAACCACTTATTTTCTACAGAGACACTAATATTCAAAACCATGCCATCTCTATCTCTATCTTAGGTAGAGGTGTGTTTGCTAGCATGTCCATTGACAAAGGATGCTTCATTCTTGAATACCGTGGAGAGTTACTTTCCAAAGAGGAGAGCCAAATAAGACAGAATAGATACAACGAAACAGAAAATACCTTCTTGTTTGACTTTGATTGGAATGGAAGACAATGGAGGTAGGTTTTGGGAACAATTTTGACTGACTATTTTTGACATACTTATTGGAAACAAATTTAATGTTTTTTCCTCTTTCCCATTTTAGCATTGATGCCTCAAAAGAAGATGGTTCACTTGGGAGACTAGTGAACGATAAATACAAGACTTCTAACTGTAAAATGAAAAAAATAGGTATTGAAGGCAAACCCCATCTGTGTTTGTTTTCAATTAAAGACATAGCTTCAGGAGAAGAATTAACATACAACTACGGAGATTCAAACTGGCCATGGCGTACTCTGGTAATTAGGTCTCCATTTAGTTTGTGTTGGTATTGTTGAGTTATGTGTTAGTTGACTTTCTGTGTTGTATTACCTGATGGACAGAACAGAACAACTTAAACGGTCTCTGGACTGTCTATTCAATTATATTGATGCGGTTTTGACACAGAATTGCAAAGTACAGTCATCAAATATTCCGAGCATGTTCTCTCTTTACAGATGAACCGAGCAGCCCCTCGCAGTGAGGAGAACACACCATCAGAAGAGGGTTCATGCCTTCCTACCAAAATGAACAGGAGTCCCAAGCCTACTGAACAGGTAGACATTTTTGGTTTAAGTCAAGCTTTTGATCTTCTGATAAGGCGCATAGGGCATATTGATCCATTTAGACCCTCAGTAGAATTCAAATTGAATCTATTTTAGTATTGTTCGATAGACTTATTTTTAACATTATAAGAATGTCCTCATTTTTAAACTGTGACGTTGTTTGAGGATTCCAAGAGTGTGTACTGAGAGCCTGTCCAATGTACTGACATTGATGTGGTGTGAAACGTGTCGTGTGTGTGTGTGAATGTCCTGATGTCTCTCCAGTATGAAATTAATATAGTGTGTTTGTCTTAATTATGGATGATTGGTGTGGAATCAAATGGAAGGTTTTTTGTATGCTTTCACACATGTAACAACGAAGACTGTAAAGAGAGTTACAAATCCATTTGCTGTTGATTATCTTTGTAACTGGTTGTTTCTGCCCCGATCTAATGTGTATGTTCTTATTTAATCAGATTGGGAGTCATTTGTCTGAACCCAGGCCTTCAAATAGTGACCAATGCACCGACCGCAACAGTGACCATTCATCCACAGCTTCTGACACGACGGAGAACCATTCTCAGGTTAGATCTCTTGCACTAAACCCTTGTCACATGGACAGATGGTAAAAGCACTAACCAAATTGAGACAACCATTTGTTGCCCATATCAACACCAATCACTGAACTCAACACAGTACAGCCAATCATCCCTACATGACCTTTACACTGTTTTGACTTGTACTTTATGGAAGTGCATTAATGTTATGGGTCTTTTGAATATTCATACATTGTAGTTTACTAAGTGAATTCTGTCCTCTCTTTACAAACATGTCTAGTTTTTTTTATTACTAAATCATATAATATTCACATTCCATGAGTGTGTCCTCATTTTTAAACTGTGACGTTGTTTGAGGATTCCATGAGTGTGTACTGAGAGCCTGTCCAGTGTACTGACATTGATGTGGTGTGAAACGTGTCGTGTGTGTGTGTGTGAATGTCCTGATGTTTCTCCAGTATGAAATGAATATAGTGTGTTTTTTCACAGTGGATGCTGTTCTCTCTTTACAGGTGAACAGAGCAGCCCCTCGCTGTGAGGAGAACACACCATCAGAAGAGGGTTCATGCCTTCCTACCAAAATGAACAGGAGTCCCAAGCCAACTGAACAGGTAGACATTTTTGGTTTAAGTCAAGCTTTTGATCTTCTGATAAGGCGCATAGGGCATATTGATCCATTTAGACCCTCAGTAGAATTCAAATTGAATCTATTTTAGTATTGTTCGATAGACTTATTTTTAACATTATAAGAATGTCCTCATTTTTAAACTGTGACGTTGTTTGAGGATTCCAAGAGTGTGTACTGAGAGCCTGTCCAATGTACTGACATTGATGTGGTGTGAAACGTGTCGTGTGTGTGTGTGAATGTCCTGATGTCTCTCCAGTATGAAATTAATATAGTGTGTTTGTCTTAATTATGGATGATTGGTGTGGAATCAAATGGAAGGTTTTTTGTATGCTTTCACACATGTAACAACGAAGACTGTAAAGAGAGTTACAAATCCATTTGCTGTTGATTATCTTTGTAACTGGTTGTTTCTGCCCCAATCTAATGTGTATGTTCTTATTTAATCAGATTGGGAGTCATTTGTCTGAACCCAGGCCTTCACATAGTGACCAATGCACCGACCGCAACAGTGACCATTCATCCACAGCTTCTGACACGACGGAGAACCATTCTCAGGTTAGATCTCTTGCACTAAACCCTTGTCACATGGACAGATGGTAAAAGCACTAACCAAATTGAGACAACCATTTGTTGCCCATATCAACACCAATCACTGAACTCAACACAGTACAGCCAATCATCCCTACATGACCTTTACACTGTTTTGACTTGTACTTTATGGAAGTGCATTAATGTTATGGGTCTTTTGAATATTCATACATTGTAGTTTACTAAGTGAATTCTGTACTCTCTTTACAAACATGTCTAGTTTTTTTTATTACTAAATCATATAATATTCACATTCCATGAGTGTGTCCTCATTTTTAAACTGTGACGTTGTTTGAGGATTCCATGAGTGTGTACTGAGAGCCTGTCCAGTGTACTGACATTGATGTGGTGTGAAACGTGTCGTGTGTGTGTGTGTGAATGTCCTGATGTTTCTCCAGTATGAAATGAATATAGTGTGTTTTTTCACAGTGGATGCTGTTCTCTCTTTACAGGTGAACAGAGCAGTCCCTCGCTGTGAGGAGAACACACCATCAGAAGAGGGTTCATGCCTTCCTACCAAAATGAACAGGAGTCCCAAGCCAACTGAACAGGTAGACATTTTTGGTTTAAGTCAAGCTTTTGATCTTCTGATAAGGCGCATAGGGCATATTGATCCATTTAGACCCTCAGTAGAATTCAAATTGAATCTATTTTAGTATTGTTCGATAGACTTATTTTTAACATTATAAGAATGTCCTCATTTTTAAACTGTGACGTTGTTTGAGGATTCCAAGAGTGTGTACTGAGAGCCTGTCCAATGTACTGACATTGATGTGGTGTGAAACGTGTCGTGTGTGTGTGTGAATGTCCTGATGTCTCTCCAGTATGAAATTAATATAGTGTGTTTGTCTTAATTATGGATGATTGGTGTGGAATCAAATGGAAGGTTTTTTGTATGCTTTCACACATGTAACAACGAAGACTGTAAAGAGAGTTACAAATCCATTTGCTGTTGATTATCTTTGTAACTGGTTGTTTCTGCCCCGATCTAATGTGTATGTTCTTATTTAATCAGATTGGGAGTCATTTGTCTGAACCCAGGCCTTCAAATAGTGACCAATGCACCGACCGCAACAGTGACCATTCATCCACAGCTTCTGACACGACGGAGAACCATTCTCAGGTTAGATCTCTTGCACTAAACCCTTGTCACATGGACAGATGGTAAAAGCACTAACCAAATTGAGACAACCATTTGTTGCCCATATCAACACCAATCACTGAACTCAACACAGTACAGCCAATCATCCCTACATGACCTTTACACTGTTTTGACTTGTACTTTATGGAAGTGCATTAATGTTATGGGTCTTTTGAATATTCATACATTGTAGTTTACTAAGTGAATTCTGTCCTCTCTTTACAAACATGTCTAGTTTTTTTTATTACTAAATCATATAATATTCACATTCCATGAGTGTGTCCTCATTTTTAAACTGTGACGTTGTTTGAGGATTCCATGAGTGTGTACTGAGAGCCTGTCCAGTGTACTGACATTGATGTGGTGTGAAACGTGTCGTGTGTGTGTGTGTGAATGTCCTGATGTTTCTCCAGTATGAAATGAATATAGTGTGTTTTTTCACAGTGGATGCTGTTCTCTCTTTACAGGTGAACAGAGCAGCCCCTCGCTGTGAGGAGAACACACCATCAGAAGAGGGTTCATGCCTTCCTACCAAAATGAACAGGAGTCCCAAGCCAACTGAACAGGTAGACATTTTTGGTTTAAGTCAAGCTTTTGATCTTCTGATAAGGCGCATAGGGCATATTGATCCATTTAGACCCTCAGTAGAATTCAAATTGAATCTATTTTAGTATTGTTCGATAGACTTATTTTTAACATTATAAGAATGTCCTCATTTTTAAACTGTGACGTTGTTTGAGGATTCCAAGAGTGTGTACTGAGAGCCTGTCCAATGTACTGACATTGATGTGGTGTGAAACGTGTCGTGTGTGTGTGTGAATGTCCTGATGTCTCTCCAGTATGAAATTAATATAGTGTGTTTGTCTTAATTATGGATGATTGGTGTGGAATCAAATGGAAGGTTTTTTGTATGCTTTCACACATGTAACAACGAAGACTGTAAAGAGAGTTACAAATCCATTTGCTGTTGATTATCTTTGTAACTGGTTGTTTCTGCCCCAATCTAATGTGTATGTTCTTATTTAATCAGATTGGGAGTCATTTGTCTGAACCCAGGCCTTCAAATAGTGACCAATGCACCGACCGCAACAGTGACCATTCATCCACAGCTTCTGACACGACGGAGAACCATTCTCAGGTTAGATCTCTTGCACTAAACCCTTGTCACATGGACAGATGGTAAAAGCACTAACCAAATTGAGACAACCATTGGTTGCCCATATCAACACCAATCACTGAACTCAACACAGTACAGCCAATCATCCCTACATGACCTTTACACTGTTTTGACTTGTACTTTATGGAAGTGCATTAATGTTATGGGTCTTTTGAATATTCATACATTGTAGTTTACTAAGTGAATTCTGTACTCTCTTTACAAACATGTCTAGTTTTTTTTATTACTAAATCATATAATATTCACATTCCATGAGTGTGTCCTCATTTTTAAACTGTGACGTTGTTTGAGGATTCCATGAGTGTGTACTGAGAGCCTGTCCAGTGTACTGACATTGATGTGGTGTGAAACGTGTCGTGTGTGTGTGTGTGAATGTCCTGATGTTTCTCCAGTATGAAATGAATATAGTGTGTTTTTTCACAGTGGATGCTGTTCTCTCTTTACAGGTGAACAGAGCAGTCCCTCGCTGTGAGGAGAACACACCATCAGAAGAGGGTTCATGCCTTCCTACCAAAATGAACAGGAGTCCCAAGCCAACTGAACAGGTAGACATTTTTGGTTTAAGTCAAGCTTTTGATCTTCTGATAAGGCGCATAGGGCATATTGATCCATTTAGACCCTCAGTAGAATTCAAATTGAATCTATTTTAGTATTGTTCGATAGACTTATTTTTAACATTATAAGAATGTCCTCATTTTTAAACTGTGACGTTGTTTGAGGATTCCAAGAGTGTGTACTGAGAGCCTGTCCAATGTACTGACATTGATGTGGTGTGAAACGTGTCGTGTGTGTGTGTGAATGTCCTGATGTCTCTCCAGTATGAAATTAATATAGTGTGTTTGTCTTAATTATGGATGATTGGTGTGGAATCAAATGGAAGGTTTTTTGTATGCTTTCACACATGTAACAACGAAGACTGTAAAGAGAGTTACAAATCCATTTGCTGTTGATTATCTTTGTAACTGGTTGTTTCTGCCCCGATCTAATGTGTATGTTCTTATTTAATCAGATTGGGAGTCATTTGTCTGAACCCAGGCCTTCAAATAGTGACCAATGCACCGACCGCAACAGTGACCATTCATCCACAGCTTCTGACACGACGGAGAACCATTCTCAGGTTAGATCTCTTGCACTAAACCCTTGTCACATGGACAGATGGTAAAAGCACTAACCAAATTGAGACAACCATTTGTTGCCCATATCAACACCAATCACTGAACTCAACACAGTACAGCCAATCATCCCTACATGACCTTTACACTGTTTTGACTTGTACTTTATGGAAGTGCATTAATGTTATGGGTCTTTTGAATATTCATACATTGTAGTTTACTAAGTGAATTCTGTCCTCTCTTTACAAACATGTCTAGTTTTTTTTATTACTAAATCATATAATATTCACATTCCATGAGTGTGTCCTCATTTTTAAACTGTGACGTTGTTTGAGGATTCCATGAGTGTGTACTGAGAGCCTGTCCAGTGTACTGACATTGATGTGGTGTGAAACGTGTCGTGTGTGTGTGTGTGAATGTCCTGATGTTTCTCCAGTATGAAATGAATATAGTGTGTTTTTTCACAGTGGATGCTGTTCTCTCTTTACAGGTGAACAGAGCAGCCCCTCGCTGTGAGGAGAACACACCATCAGAAGAGGGTTCATGCCTTCCTACCAAAATGAACAGGAGTCCCAAGCCAACTGAACAGGTAGACATTTTTGGTTTAAGTCAAGCTTTTGATCTTCTGATAAGGCGCATAGGGCATATTGATCCATTTAGACCCTCAGTAGAATTCAAATTGAATCTATTTTAGTATTGTTCGATAGACTTATTTTTAACATTATAAGAATGTCCTCATTTTTAAACTGTGACGTTGTTTGAGGATTCCAAGAGTGTGTACTGAGAGCCTGTCCAATGTACTGACATTGATGTGGTGTGAAACGTGTCGTGTGTGTGTGTGAATGTCCTGATGTCTCTCCAGTATGAAATTAATATAGTGTGTTTGTCTTAATTATGGATGATTGGTGTGGAATCAAATGGAAGGTTTTTTGTATGCTTTCACACATGTAACAACGAAGACTGTAAAGAGAGTTACAAATCCATTTGCTGTTGATTATCTTTGTAACTGGTTGTTTCTGCCCCGATCTAATGTGTATGTTCTTATTTAATCAGATTGGGAGTCATTTGTCTGAACCCAGGCCTTCACATAGTGACCAATGCACCGACCGCAACAGTGACCATTCATCCACAGCTTCTGACACGACGGAGAACCATTCTCAGGTTAGATCTCTTGCACTAAACCCTTGTCACATGGACAGATGGTAAAAGCACTAACCAAATTGAGACAACCATTTGTTGCCCATATCAACACCAATCACTGAACTCAACACAGTACAGCCAATCATCCCTACATGACCTTTACACTGTTTTGACTTGTACTTTATGGAAGTGCATTAATGTTATGGGTCTTTTGAATATTCATACATTGTAGTTTACTAAGTGAATTCTGTACTCTCTTTACAAACATGTCTAGTTTTTTTTATTACTAAATCATATAATATTCACATTCCATGAGTGTGTCCTCATTTTTAAACTGTGACGTTGTTTGAGGATTCCATGAGTGTGTACTGAGAGCCTGTCCAGTGTACTGACATTGATGTGGTGTGAAACGTGTCGTGTGTGTGTGTGTGAATGTCCTGATGTTTCTCCAGTATGAAATGAATATAGTGTGTTTTTTCACAGTGGATGCTGTTCTCTCTTTACAGGTGAACAGAGCAGCCCCTCGCTGTGAGGAGAACACACCATCAGAAGAGGGTTCATGCCTTCCTACCAAAATGAACAGGAGTCCCAAGCCAACTGAACAGGTAGACATTTTTGGTTTAAGTCAAGCTTTTGATCTTCTGATAAGGCGCATAGGGCATATTGATCCATTTAGACCCTCAGTAGAATTCAAATTGAATCTATTTTAGTATTGTTCGATAGACTTATTTTTAACATTATAAGAATGTCCTCATTTTTAAACTGTGACGTTGTTTGAGGATTCCAAGAGTGTGTACTGAGAGCCTGTCCAATGTACTGACATTGATGTGGTGTGAAACGTGTCGTGTGTGTGTGTGAATGTCCTGATGTCTCTCTAGTATGAAATTAATATAGTGTGTTTGTCTTAATTATGGATGATTGGTGTGGAATCAAATGGAAGGTTTTTTGTATGCTTTCACACATTTAATCGAGTAAAATAAGTATTTGATCCCCTTCCAACTAGGGCTGGGCAATACGACCAAAATCTCATATCCCGATAACAATATATATCACGATATAGTACCTTTTCTGTAAATTCAATCAATTAATAGTTTATATATATTACCCACATGGAAAATATATATATTTTTTTTATGGAAGCATATGGGTAGCAATATTCAATTTGAAATGTAGTATGCAAAATGACAATGCAATATGTAAAATTACAATGCATTTCTCTATTTAAAAATATTTTCCATTACATTTGTGTAGCGTTTGGTGCAAAATGAAAATTCAATTATATAATTTACATTTGCCATTTCATACACTAGTTTTAATATGTAAATTGAATACATATTTTAATGCTTTATAAGTTGCAAAATGTAAATTAAAAAGTTACAGAAATGATTATGTTTAACATGTTCAAGCAAAAACTGTAGCAAAATGATCATTTAAATGTTATTTTTCTCAATTGCATTTACTCTCACAGTTAAGACACTTGCGATTGCATTTTCATTAAATGATCAAGTTGGCCCCGCCCCGCCCATTGCAATCTTTTTTTTATTATGTTTGTGCTGTACTTTTTTTTTTTTTTTTTTGTGCTGCTTCGTATTTTTTCGATATTAAAGGAATATTTCTAGGTCATTTTGAGATCACCCAGCCCCCCACATGCTCCAAAAAATATAGTCTTGTTCGTTTGTGCCGGTTAAAGTTTTGTTAGTGCTGCTTCGTTTTTTAGGATATTAGACATTTAATTACAGTTGATGACGTCATTCACACCTGTACGCCCCCCGACCTGCTCCACATTCACCCTAAATAGTCTTGTTTGTTTGTGATTTGTTTGTGCGGGAAAAAGTTTTGTTTGTTCTGCTTTGGTTTTTAAAATATTAGTCTGAGTTATAGACGATGACGTCACCAGCTGTCACGGTTTGGGTTTTGTTTCTTGTTCCTTGTTCTGGTCTGTCATGTGATCCCGTTTTAGTCATGTGATCCTGCCTTGTGTTCCCTTGTCTGTTGTGTCATGTGGTCATTGGTTGATTGTTTAATTGTTCACAGGTGTCCCTTGTCTTGTCGTTAGGCTTGTGTATTTAAGCCCTCGTGTTTGCCCTGTGTCTTGGTCTAGGATTGAATGTCTTGATGTTCCAGGTTCTTGTTTTGAGTTCCATGCCTTTGTTTTATGTTTGGGAATTAAAGTTGCATTTGGGTTCTCAACCAGCTTGCCTCCAGTAGCATTCGTTACAGAATCCTAGACCAAACATGGACCCAGCAATCTGTCTTTTCCGCCTCAGCCAAGGTAACCGTCCAGTGGAGGATTATGTGGAGGGGTTTTGTGGACTTTGCCATGAGGTTGATTTCAATGATGAGGTCTTGAAAGACATGTTTCGCCATGGACTTAATGAGCCTCTTTACCACCACATGCCTGCCAATACCCATCAATGCACCCTGGTGCAATATATTGACTTTGCCCTGTTGTGGAGCGGCTCGTCATTTACTGTGGGCTTTGAGGATGAGGAGCCCCACAAGCACACGGTATCCTCTCAGCCTGAGCTTCTTCACGTCAGTCCTGCCGAGCCTGAGCTTCTTTATGTCAGTCCTGCCGAGCCTGAGCTTCTTTACGTCAGTCCTGCCGAGCCTGAGCTTCTTTACGTCAGTCCTGCCGAGCCTGAGCTTCTTTACGTCAGTCCTGCCGAGCCTGAGCTTCTTTACGTCAGTCCTGCCGAGCCTGAGCTTCTTTACGTCAGTCCTGCCGAGCCTGAGCTTCTTTACGTCAGTCCTGCCGAGCCTGAGCTTCTATAAAGTCAGTCCTGCCGAGCCTGAGCTTCTTTACGTCAGTCCTGCCGAGCCTGAACTTCTTTACGTCAGTCCTGCCGAGCCTGAGCTTCTTTACGTCAGTCCTGCCGAGCCTGAGCTTCTTTACGTCAGTCCTGCCGAGCCTGAGCTTCTTTACGTCAGTCCTGCCGAGCCTGAGCTTCTTTACGTCAGTCCTGCCGAGCCTGAGCTTCTTTACGTCAGTCCTGCCGAGCCTGAGCTTCTTTACGTCAGTCCTGCCGAGCCTGAGCTTCTTTACGTCAGTCCTGCCGAGCCTGAGCTTCTTTACGTCAGTCCTGCCGAGCCTGAGCTTCTTTACGTCAGTCCTGCCGAGCCTGAGCTTCTTTACGTCAGTCCTGCCGAGCCTGAGCTTCTTTACGTCAGTCCTGCCGAGCCTGAGCTTCTTCACGTCAGTCCTGCCGAGCCTGAGCTTCTTCACGTCAGTCTTGCCCAGCCAGAGACTGTTCACGTCATGCTTGCCCAGCCAGTGTGTATCTCAGACCTTAGTATTCACCATAGTCCCAATATGTAGGTATGATTTAGACATCAGTGTGTGTTTGTAGCTCAGGACTCACTTTTCAACATCGGGCCAATATATATGATTTAGACTTCAGTAATTTGGTGGAAAGGGAGTTGTTGCTCAACTTGCTTGCTGTAGATGCATTACATTTATGGATACACAGTATCTTGAGCCCTTTTGAGCCATGGCACTCAAACAGATAATTACTATATAGCATTGGTATTTAACAATATTTTATGGGTCTTAATGTTAATGTTCTCTCTGGCTTTGACTGATTTGCCTTGTATTTTAGGAATTACATTTAATTTAATGTTGTGTTTTTTTTTTTTTTTTTTTTTAGGCACAAAAGTCAGTGTCAAAAGGAAGTGGTTGGAAGAAGAGGTTGGAGCGGTTGAAAAGCATATGATGCATTTCATACGCAGCTGTCGAGTGCCTGGGAAGACGGACTGTGTCTCATGCCTGTTGGCCGAACCTCAGGCACTGAAAAACAGAGACTGGTCTGCTGTTAAGTTTTATATTAATAACAGAATTACAGCTTTGAAAAGACAACAGAGTCTGTAGGACAGATTTTTCTACATATTTTTTGTTAAATCGATTTGAGTAGTTCCATTTTAAATAAAAATGTCCTGATAATTTACTCTCCCCATGTCATCCAAGATATCCATGTCTTTCTTTCTTCAGTCGAAAAGAAATTAAGGTTTTTGAGGAAAACATTCCAGGATTTTTCTCCATATAATGGACTTCAATGGCAAAGGTTCAAATGTAAGTCTCAGTGCAGCTTCTAAGTCTCTACACGATCCCAGCCGAGAAATAAGGGTCTTATCCAGCGAAACGATCGGTCATTTTCTAAAAATAAATAAAAATTATATACTTTAACCACAAATGCCAGTCTTGCACTATCTCTGAGATGCGCCACGCATTACGTCATCACGTTGGAAAGATCACGCGTAAAGTAGTCAGAAGTTCCGACCCAGTGTTTGTTAATTTGGAGTAGGAGGACCGTTTTATATGTATTTGTGTCAGTCTATTGTTTAAAATGGTCCTTACGTGTGCATATCCTGGATGTTTAATAATGTCACGTGCGACCTTTCCAACGTGATGACGTAATGCGTGGCGCATCTCAGAGAGATTTTTTTTGAAATTAAGGTTTTTGACATAAATTAATTCATTATGATCAATGTATCACTTTTTATTGTAAACCTGTGGTAAAACATTGATGCTTGGGTTTTAAATCTTCAAGTAAACAACAAAAATGCCAACGGTCGCTTTTATCACGTTTGTTTTGCGATCATCACACTGTTTCCAGTGATTTCTTTCTGATTAGTTTTCTGATAAAACTTCCATTTGTTGGTGAAATGATGGGTTAGTGTGTCGTTGTTCCAGAGAGGCGTGTTATGGGCGTGTTTTAGTAAAGCGCTGTGGAGCTTCTTGCCCGACATTGGAAACGCAGGCCCGGTGCTACTGGCCCGGCACGGCCCGTTTAAAGCCCTGGCTCGCACTGGCCCGACAGTGGAAACGCGGCTAGTGTATGTATGTGTAGCTCAGAACTTAGTATTCACCATAGTCCCAATATGTAGGTATGATTTAGACATCAGTGTATGTGTGTGTAGCTCAGACCTTAGTATTCACCGTAGTCCCAATATGTAGGTATGATTTAGACATCAGTGTATGTGTGTGTAGCTCAGACCTTAGTATTCACCGTAGTCCCAATATGTAGGTATGATTTAGACATCAGTGTATGTGTGTGTAGCTCAGACCTTAGTATTCACCATAGTCCCAATATGTAGGTATGATTTAGACATCAGTGTATGTGTGTGTAGCTCAGACCTTAGTATTCACCATAGTCCCAATATGTAGGTATGATTTAGACATCAGTGTATGTGTGTGTAGCTCAGACCTTAGTATTCACCATAGTCCCAATATGTAGGAATGATTTAGACATCAGTGTATGTGTGTGTAGCTCAGACCTTAGTATTCACCATAGTCCCAATATGTAGGTATGATTTAGACATCAGTGTATGTGTGTGTAGCTCAGGACTTAGTATTCACCATAGTCCCAATATGTAGGTATGATTTAGACATCAGTGGATGTGTGTGTAGCTCAGGACTTAGTATTCACCATAGTCCCAATATGTAGGTATGATTTAGACATCAGTGTATGTGTGTGTAGCTCAGACCTTAGTATTCACCATAGTCCCAATATGTAGGTATGATTTAGACATCAGTGTATGTGTGTGTAGCTCAGACCTTAGTATTCACCATAGTCCCAATATGTAGGTATGATTTAGACATCAGTGTGTGTGTGTGTGTAGCTCAGACCTTAGTATTCACCATAGTCCCAATATGTAGGTATGATTTAGACATCAGTGTATGTGTGTGTAGCTCAGACCTTAGTATTCACCATAGTCCCAATATGTAGGTATGATTTAGACATCAGTGTATGTGTGTGTAGCTCAGACCTTAGTATTCACCGTAGTCCCAATATGTAGGTATGATTTAGACATCAGTGTATGTGTGTGTAGCTCAGACCTTAGTATTCACCGTAGTCCCAATATGTAGGTATGATTTAGACATCAGTGTATGTGTGTGTAGCTCAGACCTTAGTATTCACCATAGTCCCAATATGTAGGTATGATTTAGACATCAGTGTATGTGTGTGTAGCTCAGACCTTAGTATTCACCATAGTCCCAATATGTAGGAATGATTTAGACATCAGTGTATGTGTGTGTAGCTCAGACCTTAGTATTCACCATAGTCCCAATATGTAGGTATGATTTAGACATCAGTGTATGTGTGTGTAGCTCAGACCTTAGTATTCACCATAGTCCCAATATGTAGGTATGATTTAGACATCAGTGTGTGTGTGTGTGTAGCTCAGACCTTAGTATTCACCATAGTCCCAATATGTAGGTATGATTTAGACATCAGTGTGTGTGTGTGTGTGTAGCTCAGACCTTAGTATTCACCATAGTCCCAATATGTAGGTATGATTTAGACATCAGTGTATGTGTGTGTAGCTCAGACCTTAGTATTCACCATAGTCCCAATATGTAGGTATGATTTAGACATCAGTGTATGTGTGTGTAGCTCAGACCTTAGTATTCACCATAGTCCCAATATGTAGGTATGATTTAGACATCAGTGTATGTGTGTGTAGCTCAGACCTTAGTATTCACCATAGTCCCAATATGTAGGTATGATTTAGACATCAGTGTATGTGTGTGTAGCTCAGACCTTAGTATTCACCATAGTCCCAATATGTAGGTATGATTTAGACATCAGTGTATGTGTGTTTATATGTCCTGAAAAGTGATGAAAATAATATTTGTCCTCATATGTAGGTAAAAAATCAGGTTGTGCAAAAAAGTGCTTTAAATGAAAATCTCAACAGATGACTGTCATAACAAGGCCATTGGCAACCTAAAACTGTTTTCAGCTTGGCTCTAGCAGCTTTAGAAAGGCATGTCCCCATATGTGACGTATTTTTCATACGTACCAGTTTTTCACAAAAACGCGTATGTGTGTGTGTGTGTGTGTGTGTGTGTGTGTGTGTGTGTGTGTGTGTGTGTGTGTGTGTGTGTGTGTGTACGTGTGTGTGTACGTGTGTGTGTACGTGTGTGTGTGTGTGTGTGTGTGTACGTGTGTGTGTGTGTGTGTGTGTGTGTGTGTGTGTGTGTGTGTGTGTGTGTGTGTGTGTGTGTGTGTGTGTGTGTGTGTGTATGTGTGTGTGTACGTGTGTGTGTACGTGTTCCAACATGACCCATTGGGCACAGATAGTTAATTCAACATATATTCCACTTGCTTCAACGTCATTTTATTGAAATGATGTAGAAACAAAGTTGATTCAACCAGTGTGCACCCAGTGGGCAGTCTGTGAGTCAGAACGCGTGAATGTAAAACACTGAGAACATCATGTGGCAGGGAAGGAAGTGAGAAAAGTCTCCTGCACTGAAATACCTACATCCAACCTCCATGGGAGCTCACTGCTAACTGCATAGTGTGGGGAAACGGCAGGGGTTAGGTACTGCATAGTGTGGGGAAACGGCAGGGGTTAGGTACTGCATAGTGTGGGGAAACGGCAGGGGTTAGGTAACTGCATAGTGTGGGGAAACGGCAGGGGTTAGGTAACTGCATAGTGTGGGGAAACGGCAGGGGTTAGGTACTGTATAGTGTGGGGAAACAGCAGGGGAAACGGCAGGGGTTAGGTAACTGCATAGTGTGGGGAAACACCAGGGGAAACGGCAGGGGTTAGGTAACTGCATAGTGTGGGGAGACACCAGGGGAAACGGCAGGGGTTAGGTACTGCATAGTGTGGGGAAACAGCAGGGGAAACGGCAGGGGTTAGGTACTGTATAGTGTGGGGAAACAGCAGGGGAAACGGCAGGGGTTAGGTACTGCATAGTGTGGGGAAACACCAGGGGAAACGGCAGGGGTTAGGTACTGCATAGTGTGGGGAAACACCAGGGGAAACGGCAGGGGTTAGGTAACTGCATAGTGTGGGGAGACACCAGGGGAAACGGCAGGGGTTAGGTACTGCATAGTGTGGGGAAACACCAGGGGAAACGGCAGGGGTTAGGTAACTGCATAGTGTGGGGAAACGGCAGGGGTTAGGTACTGCATAGTGTGGGGAAACGGCAGGGGTTAGGTACTGCATAGTGTGGGGAAACGGCAGGGGTTAGGTACTGCATAGTGTGGGGAAACAGCAGGGGAAACGGCAGGGGTTAGGTACTGCATAGTGTGGGGAAACAGCAGGGGAAACGGCAGAGGTTAGGTACTGCATAGTGTGGGGAGACACCAGGGGAAACGGCAGGGGTTAGGTACTGCATAGTGTGGGGAAACAGCAGGGGAAACGGCAGGGGTTAGGTACTGCATAGTGTGGGGAAACAGCAGGGGAAACGGCAGGGGTTAGGTACTGCATAGTGTGGGGAAACAGCAGGGGAAACGGCAGGGGTTAGGTACTGCATAGTGTGGGGAAACAGCAGGGGAAACGGCAGGGGTTAGGTAACTGCATAGTGTGGGGAAACGGCAGGGGTTAGGTAACTGCATAGTGTGGGGAAACGGCAGAGGTTAGGTACTGCATAGTGTGGGGAAACGGCAGGGGAAACGCCAGAGGTTAGGTACTGCATAGTGAAGATATATTTCTGTTGAACTTTCAGGGATGATAAAGATCAACAGATAATCTATTTGGTTATATTGCCTAGAGAACCTGTTCATGGGTTGCATGTTTCCTCACAATATCAGTATCAGGTTCAGAGGTCAACCTGTCTGATCTATCTGTATGACAGTGGTCAACCTGTCTGATCTATCTGTATGACAGCGGTCAACCTGTCTGATCTATCTGTATGACAGCGGTCAACCTGTCTGATATATCTGTATGACAGTGGTCAACCTGTCTGATTGGTCCAGGGTGTATGAGAGGTCAACCTCTCTTATTGGTTGAGGGTGTATGACAGAGGTCAACCTCTCTGATTGGTACAAGGTGTATGACAGAGCTCAACCTCTCTGATTGGTTGAGGGTGTATGACAGAGGTCAACCTCTCTTATTGGTACAAGGTGTATGACAGATGTCAACCTGTCTGATTGGTTGAGGGTGTATGACAGAGGTCAACCTCTCTTATTGGTTGAGGGTGTATGACAGAGGTCAACCTCTCTGATTGGTACAAGGTGTATGACAGAGGTCAACCTCTCTGATTGGTTGAGGGTGTATGACAGAGGTCAACCTCTCTGATTGGTTGGGGGTGTATGACAGAGGTCAACCTCTCTGATTGGTACAAGGTGTATGACAGAGGTCAACCTCTCTGATTGGTTGAGGGTGTATGACAGAGGTCAACCTCTCTTATTGGTACAAGGTGTATGACAGAGGTCAACCTGTCTGATTGGTTGAGGGTGTATGACAGAGGTCAACCTCTCTTATTGGTTGAGGGTGTATGACAGAGGTCAACCTCTCTGATTGGTACAAGGTGTATGACAGAGGTCAACCTCTCTAATTGGTTGAGGGTGTATGACAGAGGTCAACCTTTCTGATTGGTTGGGGGTGTATGACAGAGGTCAACCTCTCTGATTGGTACAAGGTGTATAAGGTAAGACCAGCTTCAGTTAACAGTGACTTCTCTATAGTAAGGTCCTGTAGTTAACAGTGACTTCTCTATAGTAAGGTCCTGTAGTTAACAGTGACTTCTCTATAGTAAGGTCCTGTAGTTAACAGTGACTTCTCTATAGTAAGGTCCTGTAGTTAACAGTGACTTCTCTATAGTAAGGTCCTGTAGTTAACAGTGACTTCTCTATAGTAAGGTCCTGTAGTTAACAGTGACTTCTCTATAGTAAGGTCCTGTAGTTAACAGTGACTTCTCTATAGTAAGGTCCTGTAGTTAACAGGTACTTCTCTATAGTAAGGTCCTGTAGTTAACAGTGACTTCTCTATAGTAAGGTCCTGTAGTTAACAGTGACTTCTCTATAGTAAGGTCCTGTAGTTAACAGTGACTTCTCTATAGTAAGGTCCTGTAGTTAACAGTGACTTCTCTATAGTAAGGTCCTGGTCTACTACCAACCTCTCTGATCTAGTCCTGACTGTGGAAGGAGACAGGCTCAGACTGATCCAAATAAGCACACAGGTTCAGGATATCAGTAAACTGCTCCATAGAAGCACACAGGTTCAGGATACCAGTAAACTGCTCCATAGAAGCACAGGTTCAGGATATCAGTAAACTGCTCCATAGAAGCACACAGGTTCAGGATATCAGTAAACTGCTCCATAGAAGCACAGGTTCAGGATATCAGTAAACTGCTCCATAGAAGCACACAGGTTCAGGATATCAGTAAACTGCTCCATAGAAGCACAGGTTCAGGATATCAGTAAACTGCTCCATAGAAGCACACAGGTTCAGGATATCAGTAAACTGCTCCATAGAAGCACACAGGTTCAGGATATCAGTAAACTGCTCCATAGAAGCACACAGGTTCAGGATATCAGTAAACTGCTCCATAGAAGCACAGGTTCAGGATACCAGTAAACTGCTCCATATAAGCACACAGGTTCAGGATACCAGTAAACTGCTCCATAGAAGCACACAGGTTCAGGATACCAGTAGCTCAGACTAAGAGTTGACTCCTCCATAGCAGGATGCCAGGATTGTCAGTTTGGATTAATGATGTGTCTGAAAAGGGGAATCCAGTCAGAGTAGAGAGCTCAGTTATGGTTTAATAACTAACACAGGGCCACAGCCCCTTCTTATCCTATCACCCTCTGGGGTGCCGTGATAAGCACTCCTCTCTCACTGACGAGGATTTGGTTATTTTAGGTTGCGGCGTGGCGTTCCAGCGCCTCCTCCACTTTCCTCCTTCCTCTCTTCTCTCTAATCCACTTCCTTTCACTCACTCGACTCCTCCGGATCAAATTATTTCAAACTTCACAGCCAGCGAGCTGCTGACTTAACAGGCTTCTCTCACGACACAGCACAGCATACAGTTTATCTGATGGCTTCAATATAAACTCCATTTGGAGGTTATATTCAATATGCTCTTGAATACAGGGTGGAATACAGGGTGGGTGTCATGTTGAATACAGGGTGGGTGTCATGTTGAATACGGGTGTCATGTTGAATACAGGGTGGGTGTCATGTTGAATACAGGGCAGGATACAGGGTGGGTGTCATGTTGAATACAGGGTGGGATACAGGGTGGGTGTCATGTTGAATACAGGGTGGGATACAGGGTGGGTGTCATGTTGAATACAGGGTGGGTGTCATGTTTTCCATGATAAAATGGGAAGAACATTTACATTTAAACCACAAAGATGATTGGAGGTCCACACATCAGAAAACATCAGAGTTAATAAATATACTGTCAATCATCCAGAGGAAAACTATTGAGATAATAGAAATATAAGCGGCCATCTTTGTGGTAGTAATTAGAAGTTAAAATGTCAATTCAATGTAAATGTCAATGGTGTACCAGCTAAATGGCAGTGGTCTGAAGGGATATGTCCATTATATGAATTATATTTATATGACTGAAATGACACCCCCACTGTATTCAACCCATGGTGAGCATAACACAAAACCTCAGAGGATGTGGAATAGGGTCTAAGCTACAACATATGTGAATATGACAAAAATCCATATTTTTTGATAATTTAAATGTTTTGATAATTGAGGTTAAAGGTTTAAAAATTAATATTTTTTTCAAGAAATAATAAAATAATTTGACAACAATGATTTTTTTAGCTTTTAAATGATATCAAACTCAACTGTTTATCTGTTCCAGTGATGAAGACATGGATGATGAAGATGTCTCATGGTACGGTGAGGTTTTGCAAAACGATAAACTTTGAGCACCTTGATCTTCTGAATGGTTTGGCTTTCTGACCACTTACTGAGGAATGGCTTCTGTCTTGCCACTCTACCATAAAGGCCTGATTGGTGGAGTGCTGCAGAGATGGTTGTCCTTCTGGAAGGTTCTCCCATCTCCACAGAGGAACTCTGGAGCTCTGTCAGCTCTGTCACCTCCCTTATTTAACCTTTATTTAACTAGGCAAGTCAGTTAAGAACAAATTCTTATTTACAATGACGGCCTAGGAACAGTGGGATAACTGCCTTGTTCAGGGGAATAATGACAGATTTTTACCTTGTCAGCTCGGGGATTCGATCCAGCAATCTTTCGGTTACGGGCCCATCACCCTAACAACTCGGCTACCTGCCGCCCCAATCTTCTCCCCTGATTGCTCAGTTTGGCTAGCTCTAGGAAGATTCTTGATGGTTCAAAACTTCTACCATTTAAGAATGATGGAGGCCACAGTGTTCTTGGGGACCTTCAGTGCTGCAGAAATGTTTTGGTACCCTTCCCCAGATCTGTGCCTCGACACAATCCTGTCTCGGCGTTCTACGGACAATTCCTTCGACCTCATGGCTTGGTTTTTGCTCTTCCATGCACTGTCAACTGTGGGACCTTATATAGACAGATGTGAGCCTTTCCAAACCATGTCCTATCAATTGAATGTACCACAGGTGGACTCCAATCAAGTTGTAGAAACATCTCAAGGATGATCACTGGAAACAGGATGCATCGGAGCTCAATTTCGAGTCTCATAGCAAAGGGTCTGAATACTTATGTAAATAAGGTATTTCTGTTTTTTATTTTTAATACATTTGTCACTTTGTCATTATTGTGTGTAGATTGATGAGGAATTGTTTGTATTGAAAACATTTTTGAATAAAGCTGTAACGTAGGGAAGGGGTCTGAATACCTTCCGAAACCATTATATGTC
>JAKYLM010000149.1:102500-135670 GCA_023634145.1 Thymallus thymallus | reverse complement strand
CCCCGCCGAGCCATCACGACTGGTCTGCCGACGTAATCATCTGACGTGGTCTCAACAGGCTTTTCATCTGCTAGCCCCGGCCCGCTAGCATTCTGAAAGCCTTGTCTCTGGCTCGCCGAGTGCAGCGTCCACTGAACTAGTCCCTGGCTCACCTCTTTGCTGCTCATCGGACCTTATGATCACTCGGCTACATAGCTGTTGCCTGCTGGACTGATCCCTTACACAGTACCTCATTCTGTTAATCTGTTAAGCCTTAGATTCTAATCTCAGGTCCTGTGTGTACCACAACTTTTTCTCATTCTATTCATCACCATTTACCCGTTGTTGTCTTAGTTCTCTTGATTAACTGTGATTGTTTTATGCCTCTCCCTTATTTCAATATGTCTTGTCTGTTGCTGTTTAGGTTAGTTTAGGTTAGTTCTTATCATTCTATTCCACTGTAGAGCCTCCAGTCCTGATCAACATGCCTCAGATAGCTCCTATGTCTGTCCCCCCCCCCCCCGCCCCTCCCCCCACCTCACCTGGCTTAACTGGTGTCTCCAGAGATGCAACCTCTCTCATCATTACCCAACACCTAGGTTTACCTCCACTGAATTCTCATCCTACCATATCCCTGTCTGTACATTATGCCCTCAATCTATTCCATCGCACCCAGAAATCTGTTCCTTTTATTCTCTGTACCCAACGCACTAGACGTCCAGTTCTTAAAGCCTTTAGCCGAACACTTATCCTACTCCTCCTCTGTTCCTCTGGTGATGTAGAGGTAAACCCAGGTCCTGTAGCCCCCAGTACTACACCTATTCCCCAGCGTTCTCATTTGTTGACTTCTGTAACCGTAAGAGCCTTGGTTTCTTGCATGTTAACATCAGAAGCCTCCTCCCTAAGTTTGATTTATTCACTGCTTTAACACACTCCGTCAACCCAGATGTCCTAGCCATGTCTGAATCCTGGCCACCAAAAATGTCCATCCCTAACTACAATATTTCCCATCAAGATAGAACTACCAAAGGAGGCGGAGTCAATCTACTGTAGAGATAACCTGCAGAGTTCTGTCATACTGTCCAGGTCCGTGCCCAAACAGTTTGAGCTTCTACTTTTAAAAACCCACCTTTCCAGAAATAAGTCTCTCACTGTTGCTGCCTGTTACAGGCCCCCCTCAGCCCCCAGCTGTGCCCTGGACTCCATATGTGAATTGATTGTCCCCCATTTATCTTCTTGTACTGTTAGGTGACTTAAACTGGGATATGCTTAACACCCCGGCCGTCCTTCAATCTAAGCTAGATGCCCTCAAATACACCTCCTCTGTTTTCAACCAGGATCTCAGCGATTACTGCCTTATTGCCTGCGTCCGTATTGGGTCTGCAGTCAAATTACCACCCCTAATCACTGTCAAACGCTCCCTAAAACACTTCAGTGAGCAGGCCTCTCTAATAGATCTGGCCCTGGTATCTTGGAAGGATATTGACCTCATCCCGGTTGTTCTTTAAAAGTGCTTTCCTCACCATTTTAAATAAGCATGCCCCTTTCAAAAAGTGTAGAACAGATATGGCCCTTGGTTCACTCCAGACTTGACTGCCCTTGACCAACACAAAAACATCCTGTGGCGTACTGCATTAGCATCGAATAGCCCCCGCGGTATGGAACTTTTCAGGGAAATCAGGAACCAATATATAGTCAGTTAGAAAAGCAAAGACTAGCTTTTTCAAACAGAAATTCGCATCCTGTAGTACTAATTCCAAAGGGTACTGGGACACTGTAAAGTCCATGGAGAATAAGAGCACCTCCTCCCAGATGCCCACTGCACTGAGGCTAGTAGCCCCCCCCCCCCCCCCCCCGCTTCTCCTTAAACCAAATCCAGATAGCTGATGTTCTGAAAAAGCTGCAAAATCTGGAGCAAATATGCTGGGCTAAACAATCTGGACCCTCGAATCCCACCGTACCTTCTCTGCTATGCAATCTGGTTTCTGAGCTGGTCATGGGTGCACCTCAGCCACGCTCAAGGTTCTAAACGATATCATAACCGCCATCGATAGAAGACACTGTACTTTCGTTGTGGCATTTTGCACCTGCCCTGTGTTTTTGTTGTAGCTGCTTGACAATGAAATTTCCCCCCCGGGGGATCAATAAAGTACCTATCTATCTATCTATCTATCTATCTATCTATCTATCTATCTATCTATCTATCTATCTATCTATCTATCTATCTATCTATCTATCTATCTATCTATCTATCTATCTATCTATCTATCTATCTATCTATCTATCTATCTATCTATCTATCTATCTATCTATCTATCTATCTATCTATCTATCTATCTATCTATCTATCTGTGCAGCCGTCTTCATCGACCTGGCCAAGGCTTTCGACTCTGTCAATCACTGCATTTTTATTGGCAGACTCAAGTTCAGTGTGTCAAATCGGAGGGCCTGTTTTCCGGTCCTCTTGCAGTCTCTATGGGGGTGCCACAGGGTTCAATTCTTGGGCCAACTCTATTCTCTCTCTATATATATATATATACAGTGGGGAGAACAAGTATTTGATACACTGCCGATTTTGCAGGTTTTCCTACTTACAAAGCATGTAGAGGTCTGTAATTTTTATCATAGGTACACTTCAACTGTGAGAGACGGAATCTAAAACAAAAATCCAGAAAATCACATTGTATGAATTTTAAATAATTAATTTGCATTTTATTGCATGACATAAGTATTTGATCACCTACCAACCAGTAAGAATTCCGGCTCTCACAGACCTGTTAGTTTTTCTTTAAGAAGCCCTCCTGTTCTCCACTCATTACCTGTATTAACTGCACCTGTTTGAACTCGTTACCTGTATAAAAGACACCTGTCCACACACTCAATCAAACAGACTCCACACACTCAATCAAACAGCTGTGTAAGGACATCAGGGATAAAATTGTAGACCTGCACAAGGCTGGGATGGGCTACAGGACAATAGGCAAGCAGCTTGGTGAGAAGGCAACAACTGTTGGCGCAATTATTAGAAAATGGAAGAAGTTCAAGATGACGGTCAATCTCCCTTGGTCTTGGGCACCATGCAAGATCTCACCTCGTGGGGCATCAATGATCATGAGGAAGGTGAGGGATCAGCCCAGAACTACACGGCAGGACCTGGTCAATGACCTGAAGAGAGCTGGGACCACAGTCTCAAAGAAAACCATTAGTAACACACTACGCCGTCATGGATTAAAATCCTGCAGCGCACGCAAGGTCCCCCTGCTCAAGCCAGCGCATGTCCAGGCCCGTCTGAAGTTTGCAAATGACCATCTGGATGATCCAGAGGAGGAATGGGAGAAGGTCATGTGGTCTGATGAGACAAAAATAGAGCTTTTTGGTCTAAACTCCACTCGCCGTGTTTGGAGGAAGAAGAAGGATGAGTACAACCCCAAGAACACCATCCCAACCGTGAAGCATGGAGGTGGAAACATCATTCTTTGGGGATGCTTTTCTGCAAAGGGGACAGGACGACTGCACCGTATTGAAGGGAGAATGGATGGGGCCATGTATCGCGAGATCTTGGCCAACAACCTCCTTCCCTCAGTAAGAGCATTGAAGATGGGTCGTGGCTGGGTCTTCCAGCAAGACAACGACCCAAAACACACAGCCAGGGCAACTAAGGAGTGGCTCCGTAAGAAGCATCTCAAGGTCCTGGAGTGGCCTAGCCAGTCTCCAGACCTGAACCCAATAGAAAATCTTTGGAGGGAGCTGAAAGTCCGTATTGCCCAGCGACAGCCCCGAAACCTGAAGGATCTGGATGGAGGAGTGGGCCAAAATCCCTGCTGCAGTGTGTGCAAACCTGGTCAAGAACTACAGGAAACGTATGATCTCTGTAATTGCAAACAAAGGTTTCTCTACCAAATATTAAGTTCTGCTTTTCTGATGTATCAAATACTTATGTCATGCAATAAAATGCAAATTAATTACTTAAAAATCATACAATGTGATTTTCTGGATTTTTGTTTTAGATTCCGTCACTCACAGTTGAAGAGTACCTATGATAAAAATTACAGACTTCTACATGCTTTGTAAGTGGGAAAACCTGCAAAATCGGCAGTGTATCAAATACTTGTTCTCCCCACTGTATATATATATATATATATATCAATGATGTCGCTCTCGCGGCTGGTGACTCTCTGATCCATCTCTACGCAGACGACACCATTCTGTATACATCTGGCCCTTCTTTGAACACTGTGTTAACAAACCTCCAAACAAGCTTCAATGCCATACAACTCTCCTTCCGTGGCCTCCAACTGCTCTTAAATGCTAGTAAAACTAAATTCATGCTTTTCGATCGAACGCTGCCCGCACCCGCCCACCAAACTATCATCGCTTCTCTCGACGGGTCTGACTTAGAATATGTGGACACCTACAAATACAGTTAGACTGTAAACTCTCCTTCCAGACTCACATTAAGCATCTCCAATCCAAAATTAAACCTAGAATCAGCTTCCTATTTCTCAACAAAGCCTCCTTCACTCATGCTGCCAAACATGCCCTTGTAAAACTTACCATCCTACCGATCCTTGACTTCGGCGATGTCATTTACAAAATAGCCTCCAACCCTCTACGCAGCAAATTGGATGTAGTCTATCACAGTGCCATCCGTTTTGTTACCAAAGCCCCATATACTACCCACCACTGCGACCTGTATGCTCTCGTTGGCTGGCTCTCACTACATATTTGTCCCCAAACCCACTGGCTCCAGGTCATCTATAAGTCTTTATTAGGTAAATCCCTGCCTTATCTCAGCTCGCTGGTCACCATAGCAACACCCACCCGTAGCATGCGCTCCAGCAGGTATATTTCACTGGTCATCCCCAAAGCCAACACCTCCTTTGGCCGCCATTCCTTCCAGTTCTCTGCTGCCAATGACTGGAACGAATTGCAAAAATCATTGAAGCTGGAGATTCCTATCTCCCTCAATAACTTTAAGCATCAGCTGTCAAAGCTGCTTATCGATCACTGCACCTGTATACAGCCCATCTGTAAATAGACCACCCTACTACCTCATACCCATATTATTATTTTTGCTAATTTGCACCCCAGTATCTTTTATTTGCACATCATCATCTGCACATCTATCATTTATAATTATTTCGCCACTATGGCCTATGTATTGTCCTACCTTCCTAATCTAATCAGCCCAGACAAACCTGGCTAACTTGATGGGTCTTGTAATAATCCGGCCAAGTGGACATGTAGGTAGCTATCTAGCCAGCTAAACAATGAACCAACATAATCCCAACTCATACTACTACCAATACCAACATTGTCATAGCTGTAGTATGAATCTGCAGGTAGCTAAAGCTAACAAACTAGGTTCAATGTTACCGAGTTAACATTAGGCTATAACTAGCAATGCAAATGGATTTCTGATTTCGAATAATAGCTCACGTTTGCTAACTACTGTAACTAACAGTACACTTTAACTTGCAAAAATGACTTTCTGACTAAATTAGAAATGTATATCTGAAAATGTAGCTAGACTCTTACCCGTATACATGGATGAACACTTCACAGCAGACTGGAACACTTTAACTCAGTTGTGTTTGTATCTTGTTTGGCCAGCGTTGTGTCAAGTCACTCTGGTTTTTGTAAAGAATGTAGCCCATCACTTTTTCCGTCTGATCTGTCGATAGCACCTGCTAAATTCAGGTCATCAATGTTGTTGAGAAAAGTAGCAAAACTTTTGTAGTTCTCGATGGCTATATCTTTCAAAAATGGTACAGTGTCAAAGGACTGTCAACATATAATGAATAGCTCGTGATATAGACAGAAGCATGTTACATGGCAGACCAATCCAAACTCATCTCCTGGCATGTCCAGCCCATCCATTATCTCAGCCAATCATGGCTAGCGGGAAGGTTCCTGTCTTTTTCCATAGCTAAACCAACTAGGCTTGTAATTTAACAAATGTATTCATATATATGGATGGAATACAAGTTTGTTATTAAGGCACATGAAAGTTCACATGTTCGAGAAGGCATTTCTGCCCCAAAAATAAATGTTTACATTCAAATGCCTCTCCTGTAAAGTATTGATGTGCGGCAAACGCCTCGTTTCCTGAAACAGGTCACATATGGTAGTGAGGTAGACAAGGCTGATATCTGTGGAGCCTCTGAAGAGCCTTTAAAGAAGAAGAGAATAGTACCTGATGTGGAGCGAAAGGCCTGTTATCTCTGAACTCCATGTTTAATGTAGAGACCTGAGCAACACACACACACACACACACACACACACACACACACACACACACATACACACACACACACACACACACACACACACACACACACACACACACACACACACACACACACACACACACACACACACACACACACACACACACACACACACACTTCAACCTAGCTACCGTAGGATAAAAGGAATAATCCCACCAGGGTTTAAATTCCACAGTAAAATTAGCTAATTAAAATGATGACACACACACACACACACACTGCAGATTACAGGCATCCTCAGAGGCCCCACTACTGTGATGGATCGGGTCCCATAGAGAACTGGGAAAGATTGAGAAGGGACAGAGCACAGTCCTTTCAGGGCAAACAAAACAAAATGTTTTTCATCACATTTTCAGTAAATTAACTGAAACGGTAGACTGTATATTTCGTTACATTAAAAATGAAAATGTATATATCGTAATATGCCGAGGCATTTCATTAATGAGCAGTGTTGTGGGTAGCATTACGTAATTTACTTTGTCTAACAATGCGTGCGTTACTTTAAGAATCATATCTCTGCGTGTTTCCTCATTTAGTTCTCCAGTGAAATGTCATGACAACTGCTGTCCATAGAAATGTATAAAGGGCGCACCTCTGATCTTTGACATTGATCACTTCTGTGAAAATCCCATAGAAGGCTTTCCTGTCTAGTGGCACGCCCTCTATACATATCTATGGGTTTGTTTTAGGGGTGTGAACATTAAAACGTTTTAAACGGAATTGGGATCCTTAACGTTAAGAAAATTCCTTTCGTTTCGTTTTTTTCCCCGACAAAATGTTAATGACAGTGCAGCTGGCTCTTCTGCTCTTTGTCTTTTCCTGATGATGCGAGCGTGTTGTTCTGTCTTCAGTCTGTTACCTGGAACCAACAGCACCTTGAACAGCTTCTGCCTCCAAGCCATAAGACTGCTAAAAACTATAGTTAGTCTGGGAAGCTATTGGTTAACTATTTAACCATCTGCATTTTTGCACCAACTCTCTTTACTCACCACATACACTACTATTTAACTATCTGTCCTGTTGCCTAGTCGTTTTACCTCTAACTATATGAACATATCTACTTCAATGACCTCGTTCTGTACTGGTACTGATACTGGTACTGATATACAGTATAGCCGTTGTGTATTCATTGTGTATTGTTTATATTTTTTTTCTCTCTACATTGTTGCTAAGCATTTCACTGTTAGTCCACACCTGTTGTTTACAAAGCATGTGACAAATAGTTTTGATTTAATTTGTAGAATATCTTAGCGTATTCATTGATGATAGGCCATGCTTTAAGATGTGACACATTGCAAGCCCAGAAATGGTGAAATACCGCATTCCATTGAGAGATAGAGCTTTTGATTGCCGATAGATAGTCCTAGTGCACGGCTCTGAGTTAGCACTGTAACTGGTAGAGGGCTCATGGCTCACCTTGCTCCCTCCGACAGTCAAACAAACGGGTGAGATTAAGATTTATTTATTTCATGAAAGTAACTCAAAGTAGTAGAACTAGTAAAATACAACGAGTTACTTTCCACACAAAGCAATATTGTAAAGTAACATGAAAGCTCTCTGTCTAACTTTATCTCTCAGCCCCATCTCTCTCACTGTGTCTCTCCTTCCCTGCTGCTCTCCATCACACACACTAGAAACTTCTCACAGCTGATTGGACGCCGTGTCCCTTGGTGAGGCGATAGCTGACGCCCACTCTGAACCCGTCAATCTCCAGCGTCACACGCTCCGCCAGGCGCCGCCCACCCGAGCCACACAGCCAATGAAAATACAGCTTAGGTGAGATGACAGGTATGTCCCACACACACTTTCCCTCACACACAGATAATGACACCACATACACAGATAATGACAACACATTCACACACACATACACACACACATACACACACACACACACACACAGAACATATCCCATCCACTCTCAAAAATGCATCACTATGGAACACTAACCAGTCATCACCACCCACAGTCACCTGATAACATACACACACACAAACACACACACAGACACTCACACAAACACAAAAACGCTTCAGGCTATACTAGACAGTTGGTCTCCAAGAAACAGACATTTGGGTTTAGTTCTGTTCTTTAAAGGGTGGCCAATATGTGCTAATTAGAGGATAAATGCTGGAGATGTTGGCCTTTCTGCTCAGCTGTATTACCCAGTAGAAAGAGACATCTACACCAGGAGGACACTACACACCCTGAGAAGAACAAAGGTTTAGCTGGAGGAGGCTTTCACTTCCAGCTCTCTCTCTGTACTTCAGGAGGAAAACTATTTTCTTTCAGAGCGGTCTTATCTGAACTGTAATGGCAAGTAATTTAAAGGAAATTAACATTTTGACACTCTCCTCGGGGTAGGAAAAAAGCAGAGAGGAGAGGATATAGGAGGAAGGGAGAGGGGGTGGAGGAGAGGAGGAGGGAGGGTGGAGGGTGGAGAGGAGGAGGAAAAGCGGGGCGGAATTTGCATGTAATTCAGTTTCAGTAAATGAATGGCTGCGTCTTGGTTCAGGGTGAAGTGTGGTTGTGTTAAACTGTCCGCAGCCGTCACATTGACCTTACCCCCAGCATTCTAATGAATGACACCACCATGGAATAAAGACTTTTGACACACCTGTAGAATTCCACTATAGAACACTGGCTAACTCTCAAATAAAACGGTGAATGACCATAACGCCTGACTTAGCTAGTTTGAGGACCATGTCATTATGGTCTGCCCACCTTTCTGTCTCTGTCTCTCTCTCTGTCTCTCTCTCCTTCTCTCTCTCTCTTTCTCTCTCTCTCTCTCTCTCTCTCTTTCTCTCTCTCTCTCTCTCTCTCTCTCTCTCTGTTGCATGCTGGGAGTTGGTGAGAGTGGTGGTGGTGGTGAGAGCTGCTGTGTGAGTTGTGAGAACTTTTGGGTTTCTTTCTATTTACTTTTTTTTTCTTTTCTTTCCAGAAAATACATGGTTTAGAAAACAAATAGTAAATAAATTGGTAATTTTGTGGCAGGATGGCGTCTCTTGATGAGACGCCATCATTATCACTCCGCAATGGTTTCAGATGTGTTCCTGAAAATAATGTTACAGTTGAGGATGTGTTAATTGAAGTTGGCGATCAGATTGGTCACGAGAACATTGTATCTGCATCACGAATGAATCAGGCTGTCGTTGTTTTTTTGAAGGAACAAAATTTAGTCAATCGTTTGATAGTAAATGGTCTTACAATCAAAGATGCTTTTGTGCAACTCTCTCCAATGTATACATCGACAACGAAGGTAACAATTTCAAATATCCCGCCGTTTGTATCCAATGACGTTTTACAACGTGAGTTAGCGCGTTTTGGAAAAGTTGTTAGTCCCTTTAAAACTGTTGCGCTTGGATGTAAACATCCGGCTCTGAAACATGTTGCGTCCTTTAGACGGTACGTTTACATGGTGCTAGAATCGCCCGAAAATACACTGGATATAAATTTTCGTGTGAAACACGAGGGTAGATTATATATGGTGTATGCAACTACTGGCAGCATAAGATGTTTCGAGTGTGGAGACATCGGACACAAACGTCTTATGTGTCCACATAAGAAAACAGGAGCAGAAAATGCGGCAGTATCAGAGGACGAGGGTGAAAACAATAGCGTTGATGCGGCCCGAGATGAGGTTGTTCCACTTGTTGAGGTGGCGGCCCGAGATGAGGTTGTTCCACTTGTTGAGGTGAGTGATGTTAATTCAGATGCTGTGTTACCGGCTGTTGACACTGGAAATGAGGAGGTTGTAGCTTTTGTAGCCCCGGCGATTAGCATAACTGACCTAGTTTCTGATGTTAACAAAGAAGTAGCTAGTACCAGTGGTATTAAAACGGGGGAGAGTGCAAGTGATGGAATTGAATCGTTTTCAAGTGTCTTGAATAATGAGGAAATGGAGGAGGATCAGTCTGATGATACTGAGTCACAAGTTTCTATGTGTGAAAATGATGGTAGTTCACAAGGAAGTGTATTTAATGCTTCTCAGACAGTATTTTCGGGAGGTTTCAATAAAGATTCGTTGTATAGTCTGGAAGAAATTAACAATTTTTTGGATGAAACGTATGGTAAACAAATCAACATAAATGATTTCTTCACTAAATGTAGACAAGTTTGTTCACTCTGTTAATGTTTATCAGAAGACTGTTGGAGTTGCTGAACTTTGTGAGAAGAAGCGTTTTCGTTTGAAAAAGCTTCTTACCACTATCAGAAAAAGAAAAGCAATGAGTAAGAGAAAGAGTAAATCAAAAAAATTGTAAACCATGTATTACACGGTGTCTTTTCTTTGCTTTTCTATCATGCTTTGTTCTTTACTTCCCATCTTAATCTTGTCTATGGAAGCTTTGAGGATAGGCTCTTTAAATATTAATGGTGGGAGGGATAGTGTAAAGTGTGCTACAGTCTATGAAATGATTGAGCAAAAAAAAGCTTGATATAGTCTTTCTCCAAGAAACTCATAGTGACTTGATGAATGAAGTTGAATGGAATTTGTGGTGGAAAGGACATAAAATACTCAGTCATGGTACAAATTTAAGTAGAGGTGTGGGCATCTTTTTTTCTTCCAAAATAAGGGCGGATATTATAAGTATAGAGGAACCAGTGAAGGGTCGATTGTTGGTGGTTAAAGCTCAAGTTCAAGAGATGCTTGTTTTTCTGATAAATATTTATGCACCAACTGTGGGACAGGAGCGCCTACATTTTCTAGAGATACTTAGTGAGATTCTTAAAGAGTGTTTTGGTGAAGGATGTGTTGTTATTGGTGGAGATTGGAATTGCACTATCAATTTTACTATAGATCGTAATACTGAGGAACCTCATATACAGTCCTCAAGTGTTTTGTCAAAAATCATTAAAGATTTCCAGCTCTTGGATATGTGGAGAATTAAACACCCTAACGATAGACAGTATACATGGATTAAGGCTTTTAATAATCGAGTTAGTGCTGCCCGACTAGATAGATTCTATGTGTCAAAATCTATTAACAGTAGAGTAATTGAGTGTTGCATTTGTCCTGTGGGTTTTTCTGATCATCATTTAATTATTATGACAATGAACATGTCAAATACAAGGAGAAAGTCTGTTTATTGGCATTTTAACGTAAAATTGCTGCAGGATGCTGCGTTTTGTGAAAATGTTGTTATTTTTTTGGGATGATTGGAAAAAGGAAAAGAGTTCTTTTGAAAACTTGAAACAGTCGTGGGATGTAGGCAAGACTCAAATAAAACATTTTTGTCAGCAGTATACAGCCAACTGTAGTAGTAGATTAAAGAATGTGATTGAAACACTTGAAAAGCAAATTAATTTAATTGAATTGCAGTTGGTTGATGCACACAATTCGATATTGTACAATGAATTGCAAACAAAAAAGAGAGAGCTTGGTCTAGTCTTAAATGAAAAAGTTAAAGGAGCCTTGATAAGGTCCCGTTTCATGTCATTAGCAGAAATGGATGCCCCAACTTCATTCTTCTTTAAACTGGAATATAAGGCGGCTCAAGAAAAACAAATGCCATGTCTTAAACTCCCTGATGGGAGGTTAACGTCAAAGACTGTAGAAATGAGAACCCATGCTGTGGATTTCTATTCAAGCCTTTATGCTGCAGAAAAATGTGAAAATAGTGACTGTATGACACAGCTTCTTCAGGGTCTTCCTCAGCTGGACTCTGGCTCTAAAACTGTCTTGGAGGCTGGTATAACTTTTGAGGAAGTTACTGCTGCTGTGGGACAACTTAATTCAGGACGATCCCCTGGAATAGATGGACTGCCAGCAGACTTTTATAAAAGTTTTTGGAACAGCATTGGACATGATTATTTCGATGTTTTATGTGAATCTATAAGAGAAGGTGTTTTACCAACTTCCTGTCAATATGCGGTCTTATCATTGTTACCCAAAAAGGGGGATTTAGCCCTTTTAAAGAACTGGCGTCCTGTTGCCCTTCTTACAACAGAATATAAAATATTCTCAAAATGTCTGGCAAATAGATTAAAACATTTTTTGGGTTTGGTTGTAAACAAGGATCAGTCATATTGCATTCCAAAACGGTCCATTATGGATAATTTGTTTTTAGTGCGAGACATTGTGGATATTTGTAATGATTTCAATGTGAATGTTGGGTTAATTGCATTGGATCAAGAAAAGGCTTTTGATCGTGTGGATCACAAATATCTTTTTAATGTATTGAAGGTTTTTGGTTTTGGCGAAACATTTTTAAATTTGATACAGTTGTTATATAATGGTGCATCATGTATGGTGAAGATAGGGGGCACATTGAGTCGGCCAATTCCTATTTTAAGGGGTATTAGGCAAGGCTGTCCATTGTCTGGTCAACTATACAGTTTAGCAATTGAGCCGCTGCTTTTTAGACTTCGAGAAAGACTATCAGCTTTTAATGCACCTGGTTTTTTTTTAGACTCAAGAATGTATCTCTCTGCCTATGCTGATGATATTACAGTTTTTGTAAATAATACCGAAGATATTAACTGTCTATCTGAGGTACTCAATCTTTATGAGAAAGCTTCATCAGCTAAAATGAACTGGGCAAAAAGTGAAGTTTTTTGGGCTGGTAAAGGGGAGTTTGAGAGTCTCCCAAAGTTACCTGGAGACCTAAAGTGGGGCAGAGAGGGACTTAAATTATTGGGAATTTTTTTGGGGTCAAATGATTATCAAAAGAAAAATTGGGAGGGGCTAGTGGAGAAAGTGTGCACTAAGTTGTCTAAATGGAAATGGTTGCTACAGCAGTTGTCCTTTAGGGGAAGGGTTTTAGTGACCAATAATTTGGTTGCTTCTACTCTGTGGCATAAAATAACTGTGTTACAGCCACCTGTTGGACTTATTGAGAACATTCAAAGACAACTTGTGAATTTTTTTTGGTCTGGACAACACTGGATTCGTGCTGCTGCTTTATACCTTCCGGTTCATGAGGGAGGCCAAGGGTTGATCGACATCAGATCCAGAATTATGGCGTTCCGGTTGCAAGCCGCTCAGAGACTGCTGTATCACACAGATGCTTCATGGCTAAAGACCGCTTCTGCTCTTCTCAGGCGGGTCAGAGGTATGGGACTGGACAAACATCTGTTCTTAATGGAGCTCCAGAATGAGGACCGTGTGAATTTGACTGTTTTCTATAAGTCAGTTCTGGAGGCATGGAAGGTGTTTACCATTTCACACCACACCACACCAAACACACAGGCTGGATTATGGCTTTTTGAAGAGCCACTCTTTCTTAATGATTTTTTACCGTCAAGACTTGTGTCCGGACCCAGTTTGCGTGCATGTTTTATTGCTGCGGGATGCACAAAGCTGGGACATATTTTGACCAAGAGCTTAGAGGAATTGAGTGAAAGGACTGGAGTGAGATCTCTGAGGCTGCTGAAACAAGCTATAACTGGAATTTTAAAGTCTTTGCATGCGGACCATAAGATTTTCACAAATGACTCTATAGCAACTCATCAATGGAGAAAGGGGGTTCCTCATGTTTTCCCTTCTCTGAATGTGACTATTGCAGTGGGAGAATGGCAAGATGATGAGAATTGTCTTTTGTCTTTTGAAACCCCTCAGCTTGGAGTTTTTGAGGAAGTGGGGAAAAAAGCCCTCTATATCTCCTGTGTGAAGGCATCCAATGCTGGTCGCTTGCTTGGAATTGCTTCAAATAAATGGACGTTTTTTTTTTGGAATTCTTTCCTCCCCTAGAGGCTGCTGGCGGTCCTTATACAAACGCCCAATTGACAAAAGAACGAGCGACCTTCAGTGGAGGATCGTTCATGGGGCGATAGCCACAAACAGATACGTGGTGCACATTGATCCTTCAGTAGGGGTGGGTTGTCCCTTCTGTAAAGACGTTGAAACGGTTTTTCATCTTTTTGTACAGTGTGCTCGGCTAAAAGATTTGTTTTCATTTTTATCTCAATGGTTCATTTAAATTGGTGAAGATTTCTCTTACGAAATGTTTATATATGGTCCAAGGTATACAGAAAAAAAGAAAAGTCAGTTGATTTTACTCAATTTTTTGTCTGGTACAGCAAAACTTGCTATCTGGAAATCCAGAAAAAATAAGTTGTTGGGACAGGGTTCTCTAGAGGTGCTGATGATATTCAAAGGCTTGGTGGCGGCTCGGCTTAGAATAGAACATGCTTATTATAAAATGGTAAATTGTGTAGAATCTTTCATGCACATTTGGGGGATAAATGAGGTCCTTTGCACTGTAGATGATGATGATGATTTAATGCTTGCTTTTTAAAATGCTTCAAATTTTAATATGAATAGTATATATTATATTTGTTTTTGTTTTGTGAGTTTATAATATTATTGTGAACACCTTAATGTTTTAAATAAAGGTGTATTAAAATTCAAAATTCTCTCTCTCTCTCTCTCTCTATCTCTCTCTCTCTCTCTCTCTCTCTCTCTCTCTCTCTCTCTCTCTCTCTCTCTCTCTCTCTCTCTCTCTGTCTTTCTATCCCCCTTTCTTTCTCTCCAGGTGGATTAACTCATTACATGAAATGTAATTACCGCCTGTGTCGATAAGAATCGATCGGCTTGGCCTGTAGATCACTTCACATGAAGGCCCCCAAGATAGGCCTCTGCAAAGACCACGGCTGCCGTGGCGCCAGCTCCAGCAACACTTTATTTCCTGTCTGGTTGCCCTGAGCGATGGGAGATAGCATTGACACTGGTGTGTGAAGTGGAGTCAGACCAGTCGGAATGCTTTCAGTGTGGCCTCACAGCAGAAATTAGATTCCTTATCAAATCAGCCGGATTAGGGAAAGTGTCTGTGGAAAAAGTCGATCCACAGGGTCGGGCTGTAGGAGGGAGGGGGAGGGACAAAGTATGTGTGGGGGAGAGGGTTTGGGGGGGGGTCTGTGTATGTGTGCGTGCGTGCGAGGGCCAGGAGTTGAGTTTTTCTGTTGTCTGGTCTTTATTTAACATGGCTTTGAAATGTCTTCCCTCTTCTCCTTCACTTTACCTCCTCTAATTGAGTATGTCATATGTGTTGTACAGTATGTACTACAGTGTATGTGTTGTATAGTATGTACTACAGTGTATGTGTTGTATAGTATGTACTACAGTGTATGTGTTGTATAGTATGTACTACAGTGTATGTGTTGTATAGTATGTACTACAGTGTATGTGTTGTATAGTATGTACTACAGTGTATGTGTTGTATAGTATGTACTACAGTGTATGTGTTGTATAGTATGTACTACAGTTTATGTGTTGTATAGTATGTACTACAGTGTATGTGTTGTACAGTATGTACTACAGTGTATGTGTTGTACAGTATGTACTACAGTGTATGTGTTGTACAGTATGTACTACAGTGTATGTGTTGTACAGTATGTACTACAGTGTATGTGTTGTACAGTATGTACTACAGTGTATGTGTTGTACAGTATGTACTACAGTGTATGTGTTGTACAGTATGTACTACAGTGTATGTGTTGTACAGTATGTACTACAGTGTATGTGTTGTACAGTATGTACTACAGTGTATGTGTTGTACTGTATGTACTACAGTGTATGTGTTGTACAGTATGCACTACAGTGTATGTGTTGTACAGTATGTACTACAGTGTATGTGTTGTACAGTATGTACTACAGTGTATGTGTTGTACAGTATGTACTACAGTGTATGTGTTGTACAGTATGTACTACAGTGTATGTGTTGTACAGTATGTACTACAGTGTATGTGTTGTACTGTATGTACTACAGTGTATGTGTTGTACAGTATGTACTACAGTGTATGTGTTGTACAGTATGTACTACAGTGTATGTGTTGTACAGTATGTACTACAGTGTATGTGTTGTACAGTATGTACTACAGTGTATGTGTTGTACAGTATGTACTACAGTGTATGTGTTGTACAGTATGTACTACAGTGTATGTATCAGTGTTATTGCTCCCTGTGTGTCTAAACTGCTAGTTTCATTATGGTGATAATGTACCTGTAATGGATGGAACAACTCTGAATTACTCAGCATCCCGTCTGAAGTCTCCAGCAGCTTTACTGTGCTGGGGAGGGGGGGGGGGGGGGGGGGGGAGGGAGAGAGAGGGAGAGAGAGGGAGAGAGAGGGAGAGAGAGATCGATAGAACAGTGATTGAAGAGTGTTGTACACCATGAAAAGAGACAAAAGCCTCCTGGATCAGACTGGGGCTGTTAGCCTGGAGGAACAGCCAGCACACACACACACACACACACACACAAACACACAGTGTCACACAGCAAACACTCATATACAATAGACGGTTCCCTTTGAATGATTACTAACTACAGACACTCTGCAGAGAACGTATCACTTCAAGTTTATTTTTCAAATGCCCAGTGTTGCTGTCTGTCTGATCACAAATTACTTCAGAGGTCCACCTGAGAATCTGAGTGTGTGTGTGTATGTGTGTGTATGTATGTGTGTCTCGTTTCACTCTTCATTCCATGATTCTGATAGATATTTGGGAGAACCTTCTGAATACCACTCATGAACTCTCATCAAACTGACAGCTCCATCCGGTGACACACACAACGTCCGTGTTATACAGCCGGCACACTTCAGTACAGGAGTGATATAAACAGTCTCCAGGGTATTGGACTGTGCTCTATTGTGTAAACACACAGGATCATAACAGCCAGCAAGCTAATACGGCTTATTAAACCACAACGCAGGCACTCATATCATAGATAATCTAATAATATCAAAAAACAAATACCCCTAGACCCTGTTCAAGCAGAGAGACTACTATTAATAATCATGCAAATAACAGACTGTTGTTTTGCTCACAGGGATTTTTGCTAGATCAGATGTCTTCTGAAAACTGTTAGAAATCATCTTGAGTTTAATTGAACAGAGAGATGTGAGAGACGATCAAATGAGAAAAGTTTTGCGTATAATTTCTTTGCTACTTTTTCTTTCCTCTCAACTACAGGAAATGCAAGGAGGTGGTAGGGTGACTTGAATACGTTAGTAGGTTATGAATACGTTAGTAGGTTATGAATACATTAGTAGGTTATGAATACATTAGTAGGTTATGAATACATTAGTAGGTTATGAATACATTAGTAGGTTATGAATACATTAGTAGGTTATGAATACGTTAGTAGGTTATGAATACGTTAGTAGGTTATGAATACGTTAGTAGGTTATGAATACATTAGTAGGTTATGAATACGTTAGTAGGTTATGAATACATTAGTAGGTTATGAATACATTAGTAGGTTATGAATACGTTAGTAGGTTATGAATACATTAGTAGGTTATGAATACATTAGTAGGTTATGAATACGTTAGTAGGTTATGAATACATTAGTAGGTTATGAATACATTAGTAGGTTACACAAAGAAACGAACAGACTTCTAGACACACACACAAGAAAGCCTATTTCCACCTGCGTGCATACAAACACACGCATGCACATACAAACACACGCATGCCCATACAAACACACGCATGCCCATACAAACACACGCATGCACATACAAACACACGCATGCACATACAAACACACGCATGCACATACAAACACACGCATGCACATACAAACACACGCATGCCCACACGCATGCACATACAAACACACGCATGCCCACACGCACACGCACACATACAAATACACCCCCACTCTCACCCCCCTTAAACACTCACCCCACATTCTCCCCTCTCTCCTCTCCTGGTCCAGTCGTCTCATCCCGGCGCCCCTAAAAGAACAATAACAGTGTGAATGGTGAACCTGTCTTCAGGATTCTATAGAGAAATCTAATAATGTCTTTAGGAATAAGACCTGTGCTGGGATGAGGAGGAGAGAGGAGAGGAGAAGAGAGAGGGGGGCCAGGGCTAAAAGCCCTCCAATTAAGACAGCCTACCCCCTGCACCAGCATCGCCATGGCAACTGTCAGGTAGATTTCCTGGTGGCGTGCGGTGGTGGTGGAGCGGTCGGTTTGGGAGGCTGAAAGAGAGAGACCGAGCTCTCTTTCTCTGTACTGCGTTAGGTTTCTGTCTCTCTGTGTTCGTGTCTCTCTCACTGCCTTTCTCTCTCTGTCTTGTTGCCACTGTGGCCATTTACCAATACCCATACTAGGGTTCTAAATAGTTGGCTTTTTAGGTATGCGAAAATAGAAAGTTGAATATTATATACAATTTGGGAAAATGTTGTATGCTTTAAATGCCAGGATGTCAGACTAATTTCGTCTTTTCGTCTAGTAGAATTCACTGCACACTGTTGAGGAAGAGAATGGGCTTTTTACACCCAGCTGACAAAAGCGCTCTACAGAAATGAACACATGGAGGTTTTGCATTGTGGATGAGTTGTATGTTGATATTATTTCCATTCATATAATATGTTCTACATGTAGTATGATTAGTAGATGGTATGCAGTTTAAGTAGGTAGAAGGCAACACAGAAAGCCCCCTCTTTCATCTTGAGTATTTTTTTTTTACTAACTTTCCAACTCTGTCCAGCTGTCATTCCCTTTTCTCTCACTGTCTCTCCTCTCTATCTCCCTCCCTCCGTCCCTCCCTCCCTCCCTCTCTCTGCAGAGGTGAAATTCCTGGTGAGACAGGAGGACTGGCATTTAGAAAAAACACATCTCCCATCGCTGTGTCTCCACCAGGGTTAGACAAAATACGTTTCAGTAATTAGATGTGTGTGTCTTATTGTGTGCATGCCCATGTGTGTGTTTCACCATTCTAATGTATATTTAATGCTAGGAAGCAGGGCTGTAGAGAGCACCACAGCTGGCCTGTTGGCTAATTAATGACATTTTACTTTTTAATCACCAATCACCAGTGGAAGCCTTCTCTCTCCTCTCTCTAGTCCTTCTCTCTCTCCTTCTCTCTCCTCTCTCTAGTCCTTCTCTCTAGTCCTTCTCTCTCCTCTCTCTAGTCCTTCTCTCTAGTCCTTCTCTCTCCTCTCTCTAGTCCATCTCTCTACTGCTCTCTCCTCTCTCTAGTCCTTCTCTCTCCTCTCTCTAGTCTTTCTCTCTCCTTCTCTCTCCTCTCTCTAGTCCTTCTCTCTCCTCTCTCTAGTCTTTCTCTCTCCTTCTCTCTCCTCTCTCTAGTCCATCTCTCTCCTCTCTCTAGTCCTTCTCTCTAGTCCTTCTCTCTCCTCTCTCTAGTCCTTCTCTCTCTCCTTCTCTCTCCTCTCTCTAGTCCTTCTCTCTCTCCTTCTCTCTCCTCTCTCTAGTCCTGCTCTCTCTCCTTCTTTCTCCTCTCTCTAGTCCATCTCTCTCCTGCTCTCTCCTCTCTCTAGTTCTTCTCTCTCCTCTCTCTAGTCTTTCTCTCTCCTGCTCTCTCCTCTCTCTAGTCCTTCTCTCTCCTCTCTCTAGTCCTGCTCTCTAGTCATTCTCTCTCCTCTCTCTAGTCCTGCTCTCTCCTCTCTCTAGTCATTCTCTCTCCTCTCTCTAGTCATTCTCTCTAGTCCATCTCTCTCTCTTTCTCTCTCCTCTCTCTAGTCCATCTCTCTCTCTTTCTCTCTCCTCTCTCTAGTCCTTCTCTCTCCTCTCTCTAGTCCTTCTCTCTCCTCTCTCTAGTCCATCTCTCTCTCTTTCTCTCTCCTCTCTCTAGTCCTTCTCTCTCCTCTCTCTTGTCCTTCTCTCTCCTCTCTCTAGTCCTTCTCTCTCCTCTCTCAAGTCCTTCTCTCTCCTCTCTGTAGTCCTTCTCTCTCCTTCTCTCTAGTCCTTCTCTCTCCTCTCTCTAGTCCTTCTCTCTCCTTCTCTCTCCTCTCTCTAGTCCTTCTCTCTCCTCTCTCTAGTCCTTCTCTCTCCTTCTCTCTAGTCCTTCTATCTCCTTCTCTCTAGTCCTTCTCTCTCCTTCTCTCTCCTCTCTCTAGTCCTTCTCTCTTGTCCTCTCTCCTTCTCTCTCCTCTCTCTAGTCCTTCTCTCTAGTCCTTCTCTCTCCTTCTCTCTAGTCCTTCTCTCTCCTTCTCTCTAGTCCTTCTCTCTCCTTCTCTCTCCTCTCTCTAGTCTTTCTCTCTCCTCTCTCTAGTCATTCTCTCTCCTCTCACTAGTCCTTCTCTCTCCTCTCTCTAGTCCTTCTCTCTCCTCTCTCTCTCCTTCTCTCTCCTCTCTCAAGTCCTTCTCTCTAGTCCTGCTCTCTCCTCTCTCTAGTCCTTCTCTCTCCTCTCTCTAGCCCTCTCTCTAGTCCTGCTCTCTCCTCTCTCTAGTCTTTCTCTCTCCTCTCTCTAGTCCTTCTCTCTCCTCTCTCTAGTCCTTCTCTCTAGACCTTCTCTCTCCTCTCTCTAGTCCTTCTCTCTAGTCCTTCTCTCTCCTCTCTCTAGTCCTTCTCTCTAGTCCTTCTCTCTAGTCTTTCTCTCTCCTCTCTCTAGTCCTGTTCTCTCCTCTCTCTAGTCCTTCTCTCTCCTCTCTCTAGTCCTTCTCTCTAGTCCTGCTCTCTCCTCTCTCTAGTCCTGCTCTCTCCTCTCTCTAGTCCTTCTCTCTCCTCTCTCTAGTCCTTCTCTCTAGTCCTGCTCTCTCCTCTCTCTAGTCCTGCTCTCTCCTCTCTCTAGTCTTTCTCTCTCCTCTCTCTAGTCCTTCTCTCTAGTCCTTCTCTCTCCTCTCTCTAGTCCTGCTCTCTCCTCTCTCTAGTCTTTCTCTCTCCTCTCTCTAGTCCTTCTCTCTAGTCTTTCTCTCTCCTCTCTCTAGTCCTGTTCTCTCCTCTCTCTAGTCCTTCTCTCTCCTCTCTCTAGTCCTTCTCTCTAGTCCTGCTCTCTCCTCTCTCTATTCCTGCTCTCTCCTCTCTCTAGTCCTTCTCTCTAGTCCTGCTCTCTCCTCTCTCTATTCCTGCTCTCTCCTCTCTCTAGTCTTTCTCTCTCCTCTCTCTAGTCCTGCTCTCTCATCTCTCTAGTCTTTCTCTAGTCCTTCTCTCTAGTCCTGCTCTCTCCTCTCTATAGTCTTTCTCTCTCCTCTCTCTAGTCCTGTTCTCTCCTCTCTCTAGTCCTCTCTCTCTAATATTCTTTCTCTCTCTGTTTTCTCATCCATTATTTTCTTTCCTTTTGCTTTTTTCATTCTTTCTATTTCTTATCTCCTTTTTTTTGTCCTCTTCACTCTTTCACTCTCAGGTCCTCTTTTCCTCCTTTCTCTTCTCCTCCAGCTCACCCTCTCTCTCTCTCACTCCTCTCCCCCCCCCCTCTCTCTCTCTCTCTCTCTCTCACTCCTCTCCCTCTCACGCTCTCTCCTCCTCCACTCATCCCCATTTCTCTCTGTCCCTCTTTCACACCCGTCTTCATGAGGCTCCAGACCCTTCTCAGATCTCAGCTCTGCTGTGTTTTTCCCTAGGGAGATAGCGCTGAGTCTCCATCTGCCTCTCAGATTCATCCTACTTCCATCCCTCCATCCCTCCCACCCTCCATCTCGCCATCACTCCATCCCTCTTTCCCCTCCTCTAATCCCCCCAGAATCATGTTCCGTCACCACGCCAGAGCCTTCTTCTCTTCCCCTCTCCCTCTCTCTGCATTTCTCTCCTTCTCTCTCTACCCCTCTCCCTCACTCTGCATTTCTCTCCTTCTCTCTCTTCCCCTCTCCCTCTCTCTGCATTTCTCTCCTTCTCTCTCTACCCCTCTCCCTCACTCTTTAATGTCCCTTGCCACCCTTAGTCACTCTCTCAATCTCTCCTTCTCTATTTACCTCTCCCCCTCTCAATTTACCATTTCTCTCTCTCCCCATCCCCTCTACCTCTCTTTTCCTTTATGAAAAGGATATTGCAGGAGATCATTTCAGAAATGCCAGCAGACCAATCTCCTCTTACAGTGTGTCCCTGATCCAGCTATTCAGCTATTCTGCCCTGCAGCATAGCACTTGTTTAAAGGGTGAGTTTTCATGTCATGATTGCAATAGCAAGGCCTTTTTCCTACAGAGTAGCAGGTGCTTTCACTAAGACCTGTAAGAGTTGACTTAAAGTCGAATGGTTTCTTAGAGAACAACTTGGCTTCAAAGAGAACAGCCTCTTCCACCAAGTCTGCTTCCTCCTCCTTACTGACAAAATATCCAATATCGGTATGCTAAGATACCTATGAAAATGCGCGGCATTTACAATGCCTATAGACTATTTTAAGACGCTGACGATACAAAAGTTCACACCATTAAATATAATTTGACTGTGCAAATCATATTGCACATGCCGGATTAATATTTGTTCATGTAGAAGAGCTGTAACCAAGTTGGGAGATCACTTGCCATCAAATAATTAGCCTACAGTACAGGGAGTGACTAGGCTGGAGAAGGCAGTTAAAGTCAACACAGACCTGGAACTGTTGGGGTGCTAGGACCTAGTTTAACAATTATGCATCCATCCGTGAATAACTCTGGTCTGTAATCACTCATTCACTCAGGACCTATTTATTCATTCAGGTCTGTATATACATACTCAGGTACAGTTGTTATATCATATCACGTGCAATATTGTAAGTAATTATTGGACTGAACTTACGTAGTCATTCACTCAGGAATGCATATTAGTATCCTGTCAGTTGTATTTTTTTTTTCATTGCTTTTAGTATATTGAATGTGCAATACCTGCATTTATCTGTAATTAAACCCTGTGCACTAAGGACTGTATTTTAAGGGAATTACTATTATTACCCTAAATTATATCATACACACATTTAGCTAGTTAAGTATCTCTTCCTGTCATTTACCTGTACAGCTAATGTAACCATGCAAATATTCAATTACCTGTACATTTACCTGTACAGTTAATTTAACCATGCAAATATTAACTTACCTGTTCATTTAACCAGACTGTATATCAAGTAAACACTTATATCATACTTATATCATACGCAGATTTAGCTATTTAAATATTTCTCAGCCATCTACCTGTATAGTATAGTTAACCATGCAAATACTCCTTATTTATCTATATCAACTTGCAATAATTATATCATTGTTTCACCTAACACTCTGTAACAATGTATAGTGTACATATTCAGCCATTCACCCATACTATGCAATGTCTTTTTTATAGCTTTTTGCACTCCAGACTTCTTGTATATTTATACTTTTTCATACTGCTGCACTATGTATCATCCTCGGGGATCTATCTATCTATCTATCTATCTATCTATCTATCTATCTATCTATCTATCTATCTATCTATCTATCTATCTATCTATCTATCTATCTATCTATCTATCTATCTATCTATCTATCTATCTATCTATCTATCTATCTATCTATCTATCTATCAGTTAGAGTACATTAGTAGTTATACTGGTCAGTGGTGGTTTTAGCCTGTATGTCGCCCTGGGCAACCCCCCAAACACACAAATAAATAATAATAACATTTACTAATGTATTAGTACTGTACAAAGTTAGAGGTGCGCTATCTGATAGAACCCCCCCCCCCCCCCCCCCCCCCACCTCAGACTTCCAGTGGGGAGACCTGAGGTTAACCTAGCCCCGCCCCCCTCCCCATCTCGTACTTCGGAGTGGGAGGCCTTCCCAGGCAGTAGCCTGCCTAGCTCACATACTAGAATCAGGGCGCCCACTCCAACAAGGTTAACTGACCCACAGTCCCACACTAAACCACCACTGATACTGGTACTAAGGCCAAAGAAAGACAAAGCTTTAGCCTCTTCTGTGAAAGTGTTGTGTTGTGTTGTGTTTGGGTGATGAATGTGCAGTAGCTCACAGTGTCTAGCCTTGTCACGTGTGTTCACCGTGAATCAATACTTGACTGGTCACAGATATCTGACGAATAGCATGTAGCTACTCGGTCACTAGTCTTCTATGTAATTAATGAACCCTGTAGCAACTTTATTACGCCATCTGTCTGTCTGTCTGTCTGTCTGTCTGTCTGTCTGTCTGTCTGTCTGTCTGTCTGTCTGTCTGTCTGCATATTGTTTTTAATAGCAAACTGTTACTATCCACCTCACCTTCTGTCCTGACCCTTTTCTATTACATAGATATGTATTGGTGTTGTTTATTTGGAGAGCAGTAACAGAGCCATACTAAACTAACATCACATATCTACACAAGCACACACACACAGTACAGTAGATCATTATGTTAAGTTATTAATGTGTTTGAGCATCGGGAGTATAGTATCCCTCTCAATGTGTTGGTGCTGTACTGTTCTGCTTGATGTCTGACTCCTAACTGAGATAAAGATGTTCCTTAGTCTCCATAGAGATACTTTATGCGCTTAATAACTGTGAGCTGTCTGAAGAACAGCTTCGTTAGTGGGAGTGTTTTATTGCAACGGAATAGGCCTGTGTTACTTTCCTCACTGAGGGTTGGTTGAATGACTGTGCATGTGCAGCAGAGGTGATTTAGCCAATGTATTAAGTAAACTTGTCTGATGCCTGAAGACTCCAGAACGAAGCTTTCAGAGAGAATATAGAGACTTGAGCTTGGTGAGCTAACACAGGCTAGATCTGTTCTGAGTCCTAATTCCATCCATCTCTTTAAAAAGCACCATTGCCAGGTTGTGTGTATTTCATCTGTTGATTGTGTGCAGACGGTGTAGCGGTGGTTTTGGTCTCTAGTACTGCCTGTTCCTCTCCGGCTTTATTTACGCTCTCTGTCTCTGAATATAACCTAGCAATATCCCTCAGCAATGGATGACATATCACATCCCCCTCAAGCTTTTGTCCCCGACTAAATCCCTCCTCAACACAATTCCATTCCAGCTAGACCGCCAGCTAGATAGGGACCTAGGAACCCTAACTTACCCCTCAAACCCTGAGAAAATGGCCTCCTGCTTTCGACCAATGCCACCACGTTGAAATATCAGTAAATCAACTGTATTGAGATTAGAGCTGTTGGTGGAGGTTTATTCTACCCGGTTCCTCAATAGAGATGTAGTGGAGAGCCCTGTGAGCGCCAGTGTGTATAGGATGCACTGTTACATTTTAAAGCAGGAAGGAGAGAAGATGTTTGTAATAAGGAGCCAACAGGTCTGTGGAACTACAGGGATTAACGTGGTAAAGTGGATTAGGGAACGCTGTTCGGATATTCCTCCCTGGCTCCAGAGAAGGTCTTTAGAAAAGGAGGGAAACATCTGCTGGAGCTTAGCGATGAAGGCTCCTGAAAAAAGCCCAGTTAGGACCTCTTCTTCCTCTCATTATTACCCCTCACACACACATAACACATAGCCTGTGTGTGTGGGTGTGTATACGTGCGAAAAATGTGCTCCGACCATGACCAGCCTGATGAAAAAGTTTGATATATTTTTTATTTTAACTGAGTGATGCAAGAGCTGTGTGATTGAAGCCGTTGGATTTGAAATGTGCAGATTCTGCAGAATGACATATCTTTCTCTCTTTTTCCTCTCTCTCTCTCAATTCAATTCAATTCACTTTATTGGCATGACTCAACAGTGTACATATTGCCAAAGTATCATATATCAAAATTTTATACATACATATATATACATATATATATATACATACACAATTTTTTTATTTTTATTAAAGGCGTTAAATATGTCAGGCACTGTCCCTCAACTTGTGGCAGGCAGCAACATAGCATGCTGCCAGCACACAGCTGTCCATGTCTTCCCCCAAAAGGATCGGCAGCCTTTCTATTTCAGAGAGGTTCTCAAAGCCCCGGACTACTTGTTCAAATTTGGGGAAGTGACTCTCTCTGATAGTTTTATATTTTTGACATTTGGTCAGGAAATGCAGCTCTGTCTCTGGTTCTGCTGTGGTGCAGTGGTTGCACAGCCTTTCCTCTACAGGGAGCCAGGTTTTCCTGTGTCTACCCTTCTCAATAGCAAGGCTGTGCTCGCTGAGCCTGTACTTTGTCAAGGTTTTCCTGAGGTTTTGATCAGTCACCATGGTCAGATAGTTTGCCATGGTGTACTGTCGATTTAGGGCCAAATAGCACTGCATTTTGCTTTGTGCTTGTGTTTGTGTTTTCCAATAGGTAATGTAGTTTTGTTTTAGATGTTTTGTAATTTGGTTAATTCTGATTGATTGGATGTTCTGGTCCTGAGGTTTTAGTGTGTTAGTGGAACAAGTTTGTGAACTCAGCCCCTGGACCAGTTGGATGAAGGGACTCTTATCTTTGCTCAACTCTTGGTATTGCAGGGCTTGGTAATGATATGAGAGGGGGTCACTGTGTTTTAGGTGTTTCCAAAACTTAATTGCTCTTTTTTGAGTTTTTAATATTAGTGGATATCGGCCTAATTCTGCCCTGCATGCATTGTTTGTAGTTTTCCTCTGGACATGTAGGAGAATCTTACAAAGTTCTGCGTGCAAGGTCTCAATGGGATGTTTGTCCCAGTGGGTAAAATCTTGTTTTGTAAGTGGACCCCACACCTCGCTGCCATAGAGTGCGATTGGTTCAATCACACATTTAATTAGTTTTTGCCAAATTGTAATAGGTATTTCAATTTGGATTAGTTTTTTAATGGCGTAGAATGCCCTGCGTGCTTTGTCTCTCAGTTCATTCACTGCATTATTTAGGTGTCCAGTCTAACTTATTTTTAAACCTAAATAGTTGTATTGTGTGCAATACTCTATATGTTTTGCACCAATTGAGAACTTTGGTTTTATTCCCTGGGATCTGGAATTTGTCTGGAAAATCATTATTTTGGTCTTTTTGGGGTTTACTGTCTCTCTCTCTCTCTCTCTCTCTCTCTCTCTCTCTCTCTCTCTCTCTCTCTCTCTCTCTCTCTCTCTCTCTCTCTCTCTCTCTCTCTCTCTGTGTCTCTATGTCTCTCTCTCTCTCTCTCTCTCTCTCTCTCTCTCTCTGTGTCTCTATGTCTCTCTTTCTTTTATATGTTTTCTTTGCCTTTTACTTACATCTTCATGAGTTCTCTGACATAATGGGGACATGTGTTTCAAATTAGATTAGATTAAATAAATAAAAACCAGTGTTCTGTCAGCGTGGTTTGTTTCTGGACAGGTTTATAAACAGCTGCACGCCTTAACTGGGCCATTAACTGTAAGTACATCTTCTGAGAATGTCACTTTCACTGAACAAATAGTCCAAGAGGAATTATATTTGCATTTGTGTTAAGAGCTCAGATCAAATCGACAGATGGGAGTTGTTCGCTAATGTTACGTTATAATTCTAGGAACGTTGTAAGAACGTATATGAGAGTGGAAGTACGTGATGTATTGGACAATCCAACCATAGTTTATAAAGGTCAACGTGGGTCACTATTCTTACATTAAAATGCAGGGTCTCATCCTGACCTTTCAGCCGTGTGTGTGTGTGTGTGTGTGTGTGTGTCTGACTGGCCTTAACTCAAGTTAGGATCCTGTGGTAAATATTAATGGCTTCAACACACACAGCCCCATGGGAGAGCAATCTTAAAGGTTCAGGCTGCAGTGCTGTAGGGAGCAATCGCTATGGTTTCCCTGAGGCAAATTCAACACATTACAGTCTCAGTGGTGACTAAGACATAAATGGGTTTTATGGTGTTCGTTATAGTCTCATTATCAGTGTACAGGTGACACCCCAACAGGGGGCAGGCAAAAGACAGGTCAGGGGCTAGCAGAGTTCGGTAATCCAGAGTAGTGGGGCAAAGGTACAAGATGGTAGGCAGGCTCAGGGTCAGGCTCAGGGTCAGGACAGGCAGAGTTCAGGTGAAATAGATCAGGGTGTGACCCTCATGAACAGCAACGGTCATTCAATATTCACAGCACAACCAATACAACATCATTACACAAAGCGTATGTTGTAAGGAAAAATGACCAATATCACGCTGAGAGTTACTTGTTAGTTTTCAAATCATTGGTCATATACAGGTGTTTAGCAGATGTTATTGGTCACATACAGGTGTTTAGCAGATGTTATTGGTCACATACAGGTGTTTAGCAGATGTTATTGGTCACATACAGGTGTTTAGCAGATGTTATTGCGGGTGTAGAGAAATGCTTGTGTTTCAGTGCAGTTTTAAGATATTTGAATAGTTTTTTGAATTTGTACATAAAGCATGTTATTTCTAAGGCAATGTTCTGTGTTTCTACCATAATAACCATGTACTATGTCTTCAATACACAGAGTTGCTGAATCTTTTACAGCAATACATTTTCACAGATTTATGATGGATTTTTCATAGAGTTCTATGGCAATCTCAGCCGATAGGGGTCTACCTGTGCCCCAGCACCTGCCTCTTTTCCCCCACACTTGCCACCTTTTGGGTGGTGGTATAATAAAAACATTTGCATAACGCTCTTATCATTGATGTTGTGAACCCACTGTCTGCAGGTCATCGTGACTTCATCAAATTCAGCATCCCCCACCCTGTCCATTGGTTGGTTGCACCTGTTGGTCTGCCCTGTGTGGAGCTTGCGAGTGCCCGGTTCCAGATGTTCCTTACTTAAGGCAAAAATAAAGGTAGAGTGCTTGGTCGGGGTGGATGGGTAAGCATATAACGCAAACGTCTGGCTCGTGTTACACATTACCAAATGAGATGTGTTACCTAGGGCTTCTACTCTCTAACAATCACTTCCTGTTTGATTCTGTCCTCTCTATACCATTCCCCCCAACCGTACACACGCACACACACACACACACACACACACACACACACACACACACACACACACACACACACACACACACACACACACACACACACACACACACACACACACACACACACACACACACACACACAGTCCAGATGTCCATCTCTCCAGGGCCTTCCACTTTATTGAGACAGTTCTGGATGACAGCTTGTATCTCCCCTCTGCAGCTGTGTGGCAAGGTGGAAAGTGTTGAATACACAACCCTGCATGTGTGTGTGTGTGCATGTGTGTGTGTGTGTGCAGTCTGGCCTTGTCACTAAGCCTACCTTCCCTCTCTCTCTTCATCCCACACTTTCCCCCCTTCCTTACTGTCTCTCCATCTCTCTCACATGAACGCTGGGCTAGTGGTGTGTGTGTAGGAGGTACTTTGTCCTTCCCTGGTGGAACTGGGTGTACTGACATTACTGTCTTTGTGTCAGTGGCATTAACCACTCTCCTGCCTCCCTGCCTCCTTGCCCCCTGCCTCCTCCTGCCCCCTGCCTCCTGCCTCCCTGCCTCCCTGCCTCCCTGCCTCCCTGCCTCCCTGCCCCCTGCCTCCCTGCCTCCCTGCCTCCCTGCCTCCCTGCCTCCCTGCCCCCTGCCTCCCTGCCTACCTGCCTCCCTGCCTCTCTCTGCCCCCTGCCTCCCTGCCTCCCTGCCTCCCTGCCCCCTGCATCCCTGCCTCCCTGCCTCCCTGCCTCCCTGCCTCCCTGCCCCCTGCCTCCCTGCCTACCTGCCTCCCTGTCTCTCTGCCCCCTGCCTCCCTGCCTCCCTGCCTCCCTGCCACCTGCATCCCTGCCTCCCTGTCTCCCTGCCTCCCTGCCTCCCTGCCCCCTGCCTCCCTGCCTACCTGCCTCCCTGTCTCTCTGCCCCCTGCCTCCCTGCCCCCTGCCTCCCTGCCTACCTGCCTCCCTGTCTCTCTGCCCCCTGCCTCCCTGCCTCCCTGCCTACCTGCCTCCCTGTATCTCTGCCCCCTGCCTCCCTGCCTCCCTGTCTCTCTGCCTCCCTGCCCCCTGTGAGCATCTAAATGCTCTGTCGCTATGTCTTAATTGTGTCGGTGAGTGTCTATATGAGCATTGATGTGCAAAGGTCAGGCTTAGTAAGTCTTATCTCAAGAGCAGCCAAAGGAGAGACTGGAGTTCCATTATACAGCAACTAAATTCCCAACTGTTCAGAGACCTGCCAGTGTGTGTCTCATCGTCTGCTTCCCTGCTATCACTGAACCATCAGCTGATCACAAAACAGATCAGCAGCCTTTGTCCTCAATTTCCTGTCGATGGTAAATGGCAGCCATTACGATTGATACTACAGCAGGTCATCATTCGTCACAGTCACAACTATACTCTTTGATATTTGTTTTTAGAAAATACTGTGTTTGAATATGAATTTATAAAAGAAATTTCACCGAAAGCAAAAAGATAACGGCCAACATTATTAGTGGATCCAAAACGAACTCAACAGTTGTTTAGTTTTTTCTTCTTTCATAAAAGAAGGTAATTTCAGTTTATTTTTCAGGAAGAGAACAGACTTTATAATATAATCATTGATGAATGACTTGAATGTAGTTAGGGAAGCGTGGCAGAGTTGGAGGGGGGACTGAGATTAACATTGAACAAAGCAAATTGGGTTTGACATTATTACACAATTCTGACTGCAGAAAGCCCCTAACCATGAGGGGCTGCAGATTCATAAAAACTTAATTAAACAGCCAAGTTGCTCAAGATTCACATCAAATTTGGACGTCCATCCATGTCACGAGGACGTCAGGAGATACCTTCAAAACCTGCCATTAGGGGCAATGGTGAGTGCTATTACCATCCAGTAGGCTTGGGTTTTGCTAGGGCGTTGTGGACAGGAGGGAGGATGGGCGTAAGCCGCGAGCTCCAGCTCTGAGGGTCACGTATTCAATCCCATTTCCACCAATCTCCATCTATTTTAACATATTAGCGTTAGCCAGGGTTAGCCGTTAGCAATTAGCAGGTGTGTCGGGTAGATCATGGAGATCATTGAAAGTCATAACCATAACCCATAACACCAGCTTAACTGACTGTAGAAGCATCATCCCCATCACCCGTTCAGGCTAATGGGCAAATACATCTTAATGTAAAGTCATAATGTGATCATCGCAGCACCAGAACTCAATGGATGAAGCACCAACCGGATTACCCCAACTCCCTACCGCCCGTCTCTCCCTCAAACGCCACTGCAGGGAAATAGACTGTCGTCATTATCATCACACACTGATGGCTATACACTAATCTCGAGGTAAACGACGTCAGAAGAGTGCCGCCGTTATTAGCATAGCCGCGGTGCACCAAAGGCCACTGACGCTAACGGCACACACTTATCCCAGGTAGGTGTCACTGAGAGGAGAGGACATCCGTCAGAGATACAGTCACACAGATGGTGCTAAGTGTCAGGTTTCATAGGGAGACAGAGAAGCGGGGGGGGGGGGGGGGGAGAGGGAAAGACATAGAGAGAGACAGAGGAAAAGAGAGAGAGACAGAGGAAAAGAGAGAGAGAGAGAGACAGAGGAAAAGAGAGAGAGACAGAGGAAAAGAGAGAGAGAGAGAGAGAGAGAGAGAGAGAGAGAGAGAGAGAGAGAGAGAGAGGAAAAGAGGGAGAGAGACAGAGGAAAAGAGAGAGACAGAGAGAGAGAGAGAGAGAGAGAGGAAAAGAGAGAGAGAGAGAGAGAGAGAGAGAGAGAGAGAGAGAGAGAGAGCAGAGAGAGAGAGAGAGAGAGAGAGAGAGAGAGAGAGAGAGGAAAAGAGAGAGAGAGACAGAGGAAAAGAGAGAGAGAGAGAGTGGAAAGGAGAGAGAGATGAATGGACCGATCAGGGAATAGAGGATTCTGGGATGGTAAAATTGCTCCGCTGTAATTGGATAAAGCAAGCGACTAACCTCTTTAGGCCTGTCAATTCATCTCATCCTCAGGAGGAACATCACAGACGGCCTGAGTGAGTTTTGCAGCCTATTGAAACTTTATACTTTTTTTTTAGAAGAGTGCTTGAACAAAGAAGGGTTTAAGTGTGATGTTTCAAATGATTTATGAAGGCAGGGAACGTGGTGGTCTGGGGAGATATGTCAACACTAAAGATACACAGTATACTTACAGCTATGAGTTAGGATCACACAACTATATCAACATTGGGCCCATACTCTCCCTCTCTCCCTCTCTTTGTCAGTTACTCATATCATAGCTCTCTTTCTGAATTGCTCCTTGTCAAATCTTTCGCTTAGGCCTAGATAAGATTCAATTTGTATCACGGAAGAGTCGCAATTGAAATATGAAGGCCCTGTTCCGATGTTCACGCACTGCGTTCACGGTAAACACTTCATATGCTGGCTCAAGCAGAAATAACTTTTACATTTCAAACCCTCTAAAGCACGGCTCTCCCGCGATACGGATTGAATCCAGCCCTAACTCCTTGTCTGTGTCTGTTTACCACTAGTAGATAGGGATTGAATCCAGCCCTAACTCCTTGTCTGTGTCTGTTTACCACTAGTAGATACGGATTGAATCCAGCCCTAACTCCTTGTCTGTGTCTGTTTACCACTAGTAGATAGGGATTGAATCCAGCCCTAACTCCTTGTCTGTGTCTGTTTACCACTAGTAGATACGGATTGAATCCAGCCCTAACTCCTTGTCTGTGTCTGTTCACCACTAGTAGATAGGGATTGAATCCAGCCCTAACTCCTTGTCTGTGTCTGTTTACCACTAGTAGATAGGGATTGAATCCAGCCCTAACTCCTTGTCTGTGTCTGTTTACCACTAGTAGATAGGGATTGAATCCAGCCCTAACTCCTTGTCTGTGTCTGTTTACCACTAGTAGATAGGGATTGAATCCAGCCCTAACTCCTTGTCTAACTATCTTTGCTATTCATCCTCATCTCTTTCGCTCTACACCACTCTTCTCTCTACATCCCCCTTCACTGTGAGTAATGTGTCTCTGTATCCAGGTGCTCAGTGCATTTGGAAGGCTCATTTCTACCTCCGGATTAATTCATCAAAGCTTTGAGAGTTGTCAAGAAGACCCTTCTGAGATCACTGGCCATTTCCGCCAGCTAGCGGGAGGAGGACGAGACTTGCACGATAATATATACGAAAGCACACACACAAAACACACACAGAACCCGGCATACATCAACACCTACACACTGCGTCAATCCTCCAGGACCTTCAGACCTTCTCTATAGCAACAGTGTTGTAATGGCAGCTGACAACATAATAGGGTTTTCATCTAAAGAACTTCTGCCACTAATGCATCCAACCTCTCATATGTCGAAAACCTGTAACTCAGAAAGTCAAGCATTCAAACACACTTCCATACAGACTTTTGTACAGATCTTTTCCAGTAACGCACACACCCACATAGACATTTTGCACACTAAACAGAAGTTCATTCACTCAAGCTATTCAGCCGTTCAGCCTCTTAGGTCTGTAGTTATTAAGCTGT
>JAKYLM010000149.1:70000-95000 GCA_023634145.1 Thymallus thymallus | reverse complement strand
CTACCAATTAAAATGAAAAGACTAGATGAGACTACCAATTAAAATGAAAAGAGTAGATGAGACTACCAATTAAAATGAAAAGACTAGATAAGACTACCAATTAAAATGAAAAGACTAGATAAGACTACCAATTAAAATGAAAAGACTAGATAAGACTACCAATTAAAATGAAAAGACTAGATGAGACTACCAATTAAAATGAAAAGAGTAGATGAGACTACCAATTAAAATGAAAAGACTAGATAAGACTACCAATTAAAATGAAAAGACTAGATAAGACTACCAATTAAAATGAAAAGACTAGATAAGACTACCAATTAAAATGAAAAGACTAGATGAGACTACCAATTAAAATGAAAAGACTAGATAAGACTACCATTTAAAATGAAAAGACTAGATGAGACTACCAATTAAAATGAAAAGACTAGATAAGACTACCAATTAAAATGAAAAGACTAGATAAGACTACCAATTAAAATGAAAAGACTAGATAAGACTACCAATTAAAATGAAAAGACTAGATAAGACTACCAATTAAAATGAAAAGACTAGATAAGACTACCAATTAAAATGAAAAGACTAGATAAGACTACCATTTAAAATGAAAAGACTAAAATCAATTGTCTTTGCATGTTGAGTGGAATTTGGGGTTTTGAAGACGTTATGTGTTGTGTGACACAGACGTGGAGAACAGACACTTTCCCGTTGTGAAATATGTCATCAGTTAGCAGAACGGTCATAACCCCAACTTTAACTCTGTGTCTAATATCCCTTTGCTGAACTCTGGTATTGACACTGGGGTTATTGGTTCAGCTAATTGCTATTTACAAAGAGATATGAATGTCCCAGTCGTCTGCCTTCGTGACATTTCAATCTCTCCTTTTTCTATGTACTTCTCTCTCAACCGTTCATTTCTTTCAGGGGAACAGAATTATACAGAGTTGTGCTTGTGATTAAGTATTCATGGTTAAAGTAATGTTGCATGGGCAGCTCTTGGGAGGAGGAGGAGAGAGGAAGAGGAGAGCAACCATTAATATGCGCTTAATAACTTTTCTCAATTTTCTCTTCCACTTTTTCATTCTCATTCTCCTACACTCCTCTCTCTCTCTCCTCTCTTCTCTTTCTCTCCTCTTGTCTCAATGTAACACCTTGTTTCTGTCTTGCAGGCAGCTGTGTGTGCGTGCGTGCGTGTGTTCCTGTCTGCGTCATCGTGTTCCAGTGTGAAATGTCAGTCTCATTTTGCAGGTATTACTTGAGGGACAGACATCAGGGCTTTGCTCTGCAATCTCAGTGTTTCCTCAGCCACAGTACTGTACAGTTCCTTCACTGTGGACACTCACTCCATGGGGACCAACCCTTTATGTTATTCATGCCAAGAAAATACCTGCTCTGATTCTATATAATTGCAGTACAATTGGGGTTTTATCATTGTTTTTGGGCAACTTTCTTTACAAAAGGCAGAGCAGGTCATAGTGTAATAAATGACTTTGTGAAAATAAAATGTGTTTGATTGACTGATCTATTGATTGATTGTCCTGTGTGAATGTGGGTCTGTATATTGATCCCCTTCACACTTCTAGTGCTGTCGACCACTTCATTTCTTCAAAGACCTTCGCAAAAAATACACCACTGACTCAAACATCAGCTGTGAAAATAATTGTTGTACTCTGCATGTGTGCATACTGGTTTGTGTTTGAGTCCATTCTCAAACAGACTCAGTTAACCACAAGTTATGTAAAGAAGCCCTTCTTTCTCCTTTAGCTGCCCCCTGCCCCCTGTAACTAATAACAGGGGGTGGGGCAACAATGATGAGCAACTACAGCTAACGAAGTCGCTGAAACCCTTAACAACGGGTTGCAGTCAGTTCTGGAATTGGTGGCCAGTAATAAACTGGTCCTGAACATCTCTAAACCTAAGAGCGTTGTATTTGGTTCTTTGTTGCATCATTTGTGATAGGCCTTCACGTGACAGCCCTGCTGTGTACTGTACAGACCTACGTTCTAGACCTCAGCTCAATCAAGAGCATGTCTTGCTCTTCACTGTAATCAGAGGGCTAATATCAATACTATACATGCCAGTCTCTCTTGGCTCAAAGAAGAGGACAGACTGACTGCATCACTTGTTTTTATAAAAATGTGTTGGAAATTCCAAATTGTTTGCGTAGACAGCTTACAAACAGCACTGACACACACACTGACCCCATCAGACATGCCACCAGGGGTCTTTTCACACTGACCCCACCAGACATGCCATCAGGGGTCTTTTCACACTGACCCCACCAGACATGCCATCAGGGGTCTTTTCACACTGACCCCACCAGACATGCCACCAGGGGTCTTTTCACACTGACCACACCAGACATGCCATCAGGGGTCTTTTCACAATCCCCAGGTCCAGAAGAAATTCAAGGAAACATACAGTATTATACAGAGCCATGATTACATGGAACTCCCTTCAGTCACATATATACATGTCCAATGTATACATAGAAGAAGTCTCTGACCTGTAAAAGCCATTTTCCTTCATTAGTCTGCTGTGGTATGTGCATGTATTTTTGGGTCAAAGTGACCAATGCTTTTCTCTAAAGTACAATACACTGTATAATGTATTATCCAAGTCTCCTCTATGATCTACTCTCTTCATGTCTGTTTAAACCGGTGGCCTCTCCCTCACTGCATCAGCTGTGGCTAGGCTGTTAGTGAATATGTTAGGATACAGATGAGGCTGTGGTGCCTGTGTGTTGGCTGTACAGACCTGCAAGGCATCAGACACACTGTACCATGTGTTTCTCATCACGCATCTAGATCCAGAGAGGTGAGGAGGTCGCTTTCATATCCCTGACGCTGCGAGGGGCAGTGAGGCGGGGAGGGGTCGCTAAAGAACCCTTTCATATCCCTGACGCTGCGAGGGGCGGTGAGGCGGGGAGGGGTCGCTAAAGAACCCTTTCATATCCCTGACGCTGCGAGGGGCAGTGAGGCGGGGAGGGGTCGCTAAAGAACCCTTTCATATCCCTGACGCTGCGAGGGGCAGTGAGGCGGGGAGGGGTCGCTAAAGAACCCTTTCATATCCCTGACGCTGCGAGGGGCAGTGAGGTGGGGAGGGGTCGCTAAAGAACCCTTTCATATCCCTGACGCTGCGAGGGGCAGTGAGGCGGGGAGGGGTCGCTAAAGAACCCTTTCATATCCCTGACGCTGCGAGGGGCAGTGAGGCGGGGAGGGGTCGCTAAAGAACCCCTGCTCAGTGAAAGAGAAATGACTCTTCATTTTGCCTTGTTGTGCAACAATGCATATTTCCCCCGTTTCTCCCTTCTCCCCTGCGAGGGATACGTGCTGCCCTGTAGTGTCCCCGCAATGATTGATAAACAGAGAGCCAAGGAGAGAGGGAACGGAGAGCAAGAGAGGCAAAGAGAGAGGGAACGGAGAGCAAGAGAGGCAAAGAGAGAGAGACTCATGCATAAAATATGAGTGCAGTTTATTGTGTTTTCCTGGGGGCCAAGGATTTATGTGGTGTGTGATTGGATGAGAGCGGGAACCCCTGGGACTGACAGCGGGGGGTGTTGGCGAGGGGAGGAGGGGGGCAACAGGGGTACAGTGTTATCCAACAACCACTCATGTCAGACAGGGTTTCATTGTGGTTGGCGACAATGCCACTGGTTGTGAAACGGTGCGAGGGCCTGAAGGTTTGGATTGTGGTACTTCCAGCTACGAGCTACCTCCCCCTTATTGAACCCCTCTGGTTGTCTCAGTAGAGAGAATACTCCAGACCTTTGAATGATAATCAAATCGGATTTATTCCTCTCATAAAATGCCCTTGATAAACTAGCTACTTCATTTTATCCTCATCCAACGTTGACTTTGTGAATAAAGAAAAAAGGTTTCATGAAACCGTTATTATATTCCCGAAAGGTAAATGTGGTTACGGCAAGGCTCCCTCTGCCTAAAGCGGTAAGGACTCTATTATAGTTTTAAGTCTTTATTATGGACAGGTTAGATGTCTAATCCTCCCCATCCGTCAGTGTGAATGTTATTGATCACTGTTTTTACACTGCAGGGAGAATATACCTTTGACCTGGATTGATTTTGATTCCTTTTTTTACTTCTCCTCTCCGTTTCTACTAATTGGCCCATCCTTCTTTGACAGGTGTCATTCCTTTATTTGTGACCAAAAACAAGAAAACAAAGGAGAGAACGAAACCAGGAACTGACGTGTGACCAACAAAGAGCCAATCACAGGTGGGCACAATAATGAACGTCAATAGGATCCCAATTAGAGACAACGTATAGCAGCTGCCTCTAATTGGGGACCAACTAAACTCAAACATAGAGTTCTCCAGACAACCCTACCATCAGGCACCGACAGTAAACCAAACCCAACATAGAGTTTCCCAGACAACCCTACCGTCAGGCACCGACAGTAAACCAAACCAAACATAGAGTTTCCCAGACAACCCTACCATCAGGCACCGACAGTAAACCAAACCCAACATAGAGTTTCCCAGACAACCCTACCGTCAGGCACCGACAGTAAACCAAACCAAACATAGAGTTTCCCAGACAACCCTACCATCAGGCCCCGACAGTTAACCAAACCCAAACATAGAGATGCCACGAGATCCCTACCGTCAGGACCTGACAACAGGATTGACTTTAATGCCTGATATTAGCGAGCTCTATTTATCCCCCAGAGGGAAAAACAAATGAAAGGAGTTGTGGGAGAGAGAGGGTTTTTTCTCTCCTCTCCGCTGATGTAATTCTCATAAACCTTTTTCCTCATCGCTCGTAAATTCCGAGGAGAAATCATTACTTTCTCATAAACGTGACGATATTACCCCACGTCGGCACGGTAACGCTGTAAACCGGTTTATGAGCCAGGTTGTCTGTTATGAAGGGTCATGTGACATGTGTCATGTCGTCATTGGGCGTTAGGAGGCGATGTAGATGAGCCCATTCCCACCTGTGTCTCCCACTAATCAACTCTCCCTATGGAAAGATGGTGGTTGTTTTAAAACCATTGGTTTCACTCACTGTCCATGTGTCGGTGTTATGACTTGTGCTGTCATATAAACAGAGCTGCATCACTTGGTTGTGAATGACCTTTGACCACAGACCTATACTATATTGACCCGGCCTTCTCTTAAAGTGTTTTTTTGTTCTTAGAGTGTGTAGCAGGGTTTTATTTAAAGGGATTATGGAGTGGTTACGGAGATGGACTGCCTGCTAGCCAGAATGTTGTGTGGCTCAATCCGTAGAGGATAGTTGTGGACGTCACAGCGAAGGACAGCCATGTTTATTCATTAGGGGAATTATAGATGCATTCATTCAAATGACATTCTCCAACGTGATCTTTAGAAGGCACAACATATGGATACACATACACTCATACACCAGCCAGTTCACACCAGACCCACTGCAGTATTAGACGTTTGTCCTGGTCCCCAGGACGTCGGGAGATGCCTTCAATACCGTCCACTAGGGGCAACGTGAGTGCCTATTACCATCTAGTAGGCATGTGGCTTGTTGTGGATGGGGATAAAGGAAGGGCTTAAACTGCTAGGCACTATTTGTTTTAACCCTATCCAAAAACATTAACCCTTACCTTAACCATTCGGAATTAATGCCTAAATATAACCGTTGAGGTTTTACGTTTATCACTGAAGTCAGACCATGAGATCTTGTCGCATACACTCAAACACAGTGGATATCTGTTCACTAAAGGATGCTGCTACTATTACATTTTTTGAATGAGACCTCATTGTGCCAAGTGGAGCATAAGGTATCTACAAGGTCTCACCATCTCTTCCTGTCCTGGGCTATTTGTTACCTTCCAGATGAGGTCTAGTCTGGTCTGGAGCTTAGCTTCAACAGCTTCAAAAGATGTTGTTGGTGAAACGTATTTCCCCTGTGAAAAGTGACTATACCAGTCTGGCTATGTGTCCATCTATCTATCTGTCCCAAAGTTGGTAGTCCTTCCTGGTTGTTGGAGAACATTTGGACCGGTTGTCACGCAGATGCTCTGGGGTGCTATGTCCCTTTTTCTGGTTACCCCTGGAGACACAGAGCGGCCCTGGCAACTGTCTCCGTGCTGCTTTGGAGGGGCGGACAGAGAGGAAGAAGAGGGAGTGTAAGTAGAAAGGGACAGGGGAGAAGAAGAGATGGGAGGCATTGGTGTGTGTGTGTGTGTGTGTGTGTGTGTGTGTGTGTGTGTGTGTGTGCGTGCGTGCATGCGTGCGTGCGGGCGGGCAGGCGGGTGGGCGGGCGTGCGTGCGGGCGGGCGGGCGTGCGTGTGTGTGTCTCCCACCTCTGCAGGGACACTGTGTATAATAACTTTAACTCCTTCAGTGAGTGATTCTGGTGTTCTACTCAATAGCTCTTCTCTGCCTGCTTGCCTGCTTCCCTGCCTGCCTGCCTGCCTGCCTGCCTGCCTGCCTGCCTGCCTGCCTGCCTGCCTGCCTGCCTGCCTGCCTGCCTGCCTGCCTGCCTCCCTGCCTGCCTGCCTGCCTGCCTGCTTCCTTGCCTGTCTCCCTGCCTGCCTGCCTGCCTCCCTGCCTCCTTGCCTCCCTCCCTGCCTGCCTGCCTGGCTGCCTGCTTCCCTGCCTGGCTGCCTGCTTCCCTGCCTCCCTGCCTGCCTGCCTTCCTGCTTCCTTCATACATATATACATATGATCCATATGCATGTTCCAAACATCATTATTCATTTGAGCCCCTTGTTCAGTGTTTGGTATTCATGATACTGGTGGAAAACAGAAACAGCAGTGTATTATTCACCCAGTCTACTCTGTCCTGAGCTTCTGGAGAGATTTGTATTGTTACCCTAAAGGCACACTTCTGTTTGTTATTTTAGAGCCCTTTTAGTGTGTGTGTGTGTGTGTGTGTGTGTGTGTGTGTGTGTGTGTGTGTGTGCTGGTGCGCATGGGTGTGTGTCCGTTGATACTTCAGTTGGAGAATAGATTTCTCATAAATTACTTATCTAAGGATGAAGGGGATTCCTAAACGATGTCTCAAGGAGTTGGTGTTTTAGACAATCCGTTTGGAAACCAGAGCTAAAATGTGTATTCAAGCACATTAGAATGAATAAGAGTGGTCAGATAATATCCAGCCCTGCTGTCTACTGTATAGCCCTACACTATGTTAGCATGTGACTGTGTCTGCATGTCCTCTGCTACTGCATATGCATGAGCCCATGTTTTTGTAAGTGAATCTCATACTCCAGATATGAATACATAGAATTCTGTTATTTGCCTGCCTGCATGCACGCGTGTGTCCTGTACGTGCCTCTCCGTCAGCTTTAGCGTGGCGCATGGCATGACCGCACTTCAAGACAGGCTGTGACGGCGGCATTAGCGGAGCTGGCTTCTTATGGTTTGCTGCGGAAGCGCTGCGTTGCACGTGTGCAGTAGCTCTGTAGAACCTGGAGGAGGTGTCGTGTTAAGTTTCGCTCGCTGTAACGGAGCAACACGTGACAGTGATCAATTCGAATGTCGTTATCGGAGGTGCGTTCAGGGGCAACCTTCATTCTCTCTAGTCCCTCGAGTCACGTTCTAGAGAATCCTGGTCTAGCAAACAAAAAGATTATTAACATCTCCCAATGAGAATGAATTTACACGGGAGGCTGAGGGAACCTATGCCATTTTTAAAGCAATTTTACTGCCGTTATGATGCAGGGATAAATAAATGGGGATATGTTGTTGGTTTTCTCAAAGGAAATAGTCGATTAGGTGGGAGAAATGTGGTACGTCCTCAAGCCACCTGTGAATGACGAGGCGTGTGGTTTCATTTATAATGGATTCTAAAGATTATAAAGTATAAGAAATATTCAAAATACACATTTTGCTTCCTTTTTAACATAAACAGTCTGATGACTATCTATTACTATTTTGTGTGTGTGTGTGTGTGCGTGTGTGTGTGTGTGTGCATGTGTGTGTGTGTGCGTGTGTGTTCATGTGAGTGTGAGTATGGAATACTAGTCGAGCCTATAGATTTCCTAGGCCATCTATTTCATGGTATTTATGAGTTCTAGCAGGTATGGACCAGATATCTCTTGAAAAATAGATTTTATCTCAACGAGACTACCTGGATAAATAAAGGAACTGTAAATAACGTTAAATAAAGGTACATCCGGTAATCCCTAGGCCGACTCGGTAAATCTCAACTCCTCTCTGCAATTTGTCTTGATTAAGTGGGGTCGCCGTCTGCAAGTGTTGACCTCTTGTACATGTCTTTTTTCATTTGCTTTATACTTCATGTTGACCTCCAACACTGAGACCTCTACATCCTTCACAAGACATACAATTAAACATATCACATGATTGGTTCCATCTCTCTCTCCCATCCTCCCATTCCCTCACTCTCTTCCAGGAATGAGAGAATGGGAGAGAAATATAGTCAACTGATCAGCCCCTCCCTTTAGAGCCTGTCTGCAATATATATTCTGTCACAAGCGCTTTACCTCAACCCAATTCTAATTTGGACTGTTGCTCCTGCTCTGTAGGTATCAAGGAACACACTCACGTTAGGATTCAGTGTGACCTGGCCTCTCTGGCTCTCCTCTCCAGTGTAGCGTAGATATCGCTATCACACACCTCAGCAATGCATAACTGGAGAGGCCTGGAGTCACTCTGAGAGAAGACAGGAGAGAGAGGGAGAGAGAGATGGAGTGTGTGAGAAACGGAGAGTGCTTGTTGGATGGTAAAGAGAGGTATGTTGCGAGCGTGATGGAGCGAGGGGACTGAATGAGAAAAAGAGGTGGAGAAGAGCCCAAGAGATTGATCAGAGAGCCAAAAGGATAGTGAGAGTGTGTGTGTGTGTGTGTGTGTGTGTGTGTGTGTGTGTGTGTGTGTGTGTGTGTGTGTGTGTGTGTGTGTGTGTGTGTGTGTGAGTGTGAGTGTGTGTGAGTGTGTGTGTGTGTGTGTGTGTGTGTGTGTGTGTGTGTGTGTGTGTGTGTGTGTGTGTGTGTGTGTGTGTGTGTGTGTGTGTGTGTGTGTGAGTGTGAGTGTGAGTGTGTGTGTGTGTGAGTGTGTGTGTGTGTGAGTGTGAGTGAGTGTGAGTGTGAGTGTGTGTGTGTGTGTGTGTGTGTGTGTGTGTGTGTGTGTGTGTGTGTGTGTGTGTGTGTGTGTCTGTGTCTGTGTCTGTGTGTGTGTGTGTGTGTGTGTGTGTGTGTGTGTGTGTGTGTGTGTGTGTGTGTGGCTGATCTTCCACTACGGCGTTAGGTTACCTGAGTCTATAGGTTACCAGGGTGAGGGGATGAGTGAGTCTATAGGTTACCAGGGTTAGGGGATGAGTGAGTCTATAGGTTACCAGGGTGAGGGGATGAGTGAGTCTATAGGTTACCAGGGTGAGGGGATGAGTGAGTCTATAGGTTACCAGGGTGAGGGGATGAGTGAGTCTATAGGTTACCAGGGTGAGGGGATGAGTGAGTCTATAGGTTACCAGGGTGAGGGGATGAGTGAGTCTATAGGTTATAAACATTGTTATTAGATATAAGCATTGACTTGTTTTTTATTTTATGTTATTGTCACATACACCAGATACAGAGCCTTCAGAAAGGATACACAGCCTTTACCTTGTATACATTTAGTTGTGTTACAGCCTGAATTTAAAATGGATTAAATTGACATGTTGCTTCACTGATCTGAAGCAACATGTCAACGTGGAATTTTGTTTGTAGAACATTTTAAAAATTCACAAAAAATCAAAAAGTCATGTTATGGCAAGCCTAAATAAGTTCAGGAGTAAAAATGTGCTCAACCAGTCACAATACGTTGACTCATTCAGTGTTAAAAACTATTGTTTAACATGATTTTTTAATGACTACCTCATCTCTGAACCCCACACATGCAATTATCTGTAAGGTCCCTCAATCGAGTTGTGAATTTCAAACACAGATTCAACCACAAAGACCAGGGAGGTTTTCCAATGTCTCACAAAGAAGGCCACCTATTGGTAGATGGGTACAAATAAAAAACGCTGAATACAATAATTTGAAAGATACAGGGGTGCTTTCTAACTCAGTTGCCGGAGAGGAAGGAAACCGCTCAGGGATTTCATCATGAGGACAATGGTGACATTGAAACAGTTACAGAGTTTAATGTCTGTGATCGGAGAAAACTGAGGATGGATCAACAACATTGTAGTCACTCCACAATACTAACCTAAATGACAAAGTGAAAAAAAGGAAGTGTGCACAGAATACAATGATTTCCAAAACATGCTTCCTGTTTGCAACAAGGCACTAAAGTAATACTGCAAAACGTGGCAAAGCAATTTCATTTTTGTCCTAAATAAGAAGCGTTATGTTTGGGGTAAATCCAACACATCAATGAGTACCGTGTAGCTCAGATGGTAGAGCATGGTGCTTTCAACGCCAGGGTTGTGGGTTAGATTCCCATGGGGGACCAGTATGAAAAGAATATGAACATGTATGCACTAACTATAAATCGCTCTGGGTAAGAGTGTCTGCAAAATGTAAATGTACCACTCTTCATATTTTCAGGCATGGTGGTGGCTGCATCATGTTATGGGTATGCTTGTCATCGGAAAGGACTAGGGAGTTTTGTAGGATAAATCTGCTTTTCCAACAGACAATGGGAGACGCATTAACCTTTCAGCAGGACAATAACCTAAAACACAAGGCCAAATATACACTGGAGTTGCTTACCAAGGCAACATTAAATGTTAATGTGTGGCCTAGTTAAATGTCTGTCTAGCAATGATCAGCAATCAGCTTGACAGAGCTTGAAGAATTTTAAAAAGAATAATGGGCAAATATTGTACAATCCAGGTGTGTAAAGACTTACTGCTGTAATCGCCGCCAAAGGTGCTTCTACAAGTATTTACTCAGGGGTGTGAATACTTATGTACATTAGATATTTCTGTATTTCCTTTTCGATAAATTTGCAAAAATGTCTAAAAACACGTTTTCACTTTGTCATTATGGGATATTGTGTGTAGATGGGTGAAAAATAAATATATTTAATACATTTTGAATTCAGGCTGTAACACAATAAAATGTGCAATAAGTCAAGGGGTCTGAATACTTTCTGAAGGCACAGTGAAATGTGTTGTTTTACAGTGTCAGCCATTGTAGTATATTAGGGTCAAGTGCTTTGCTCAAGGGCACATCAACAGATTTTTCAACTTGTCGGCTCAGGTATTCAAACCAGCGACCTTTCAGTTACTGGTCCAACACTCTAACCGCTAGGCTACCTTGCCTACCTGTCACCTCCCTCTACCTTTTAAAGCAGAGGGGCAGTCCCAGAGGGAGATAGGACAGACAGAGGAGAGAGTGTTCTGAAAGAGAAGTGGGCCGGATTCCAACCCATGCATCTGGACACAGCGGCTTAGACCACTAGACCACCCTAGGCCACAACATTGACTAGTTCATCTGACATTGTATTATAAATATATTATCAATCAGATCAATTTAATTAAGTGAGGAGATGCAGACTGTATGAGTGCTCATCCCAGGAAAACAGCTCATCACAAGACCGCTGTCTTCCCACCAGCTCTCCACCAAGAACCATCCATCACTCAAAACCAAAAACACCCGAAAAATCCTAAGTAGCACTTCGATAATGCTTTTTAATTTCATCACCGGGCGAGAAAAAAGATTATCTCATGCCTGTGTGTCTGCGGCTCTGCACCGCGGCGGCATTTCGGTTTCCATAGTGACGGCGGGGAGGCTAATCCGCTAGGCTGAGTTGAGCGGTGAGGGCCGTGGCTGAAGTGCTCAGCGTTACCAGTGCCTCCTAAAAGCCTTTCTCACTGCCTTTGGTCTTCATTACCTCTACATCCCCTTTTGATTGGTTGCGTTTATCCGGGTTTGGGAAAGTTACCAGAACACTTCCTGGCTCTCACTCTCCTGTCGTCGTGGCAACAGAACAGGAGAAGTCAGTTTGGCCTCAGAGGAGGGGGTATTCGATCTGACTCAGGGAGTCCAGTACTATAGGTCTCCCTGTTTCATTAACCCCTTGACTTCTTCTGTTCCCTGAACAGGTTGGCCTGGGTTTGTGTCGGTGTGGCTCAGTTATCATTGTCCAGTAGTTGAATGGTGGTTCTTTAGAAATCATTAATTCAAGGTAATTAGCAGTGCAAGTTTTTTGTTTTTTCTTGTCTTGTGAATATTAATCCCTCTTAATTAGTTTTTGTGTGTGTTGGATGGCGTTGGTTTGGACTGACTTTTGGATAAATGTTCAGTCTTTCAGATGTTTGGAATTGGAAGAATTTTAAAAAGATCCTAAGACATAAGCCCCTCTACTTGTGCCAGTGTGCCATGCTGCACCCACAGAGTGCCCAAATAGTCTGGCCCCGAACCAGACTCTGTGTTGAATGGGCACGACAAGGCAGGGGGAGGATGAGGCAGGACCCTGGACCACTTCCCATCATGCATTGCTCTAAGATGGGGTCCAGACTTAACCCCCCATCGGTCTATAAGCCAGCAGCTCTCAGGCCAAATTCATATTTGGCCTGGTTGGCGGGGTTAATTCATTGTTTAGCCACTAAATTATTGTTTAGCCAGCTTCTTCCAGGCCAAACCAGGTGTTAATTTCTATTTGGACCATGTTATTTAGCCCCATGTACTGTAGTCTGACACACATAAACGTATCCTCACTACACTGTAGAGTATAGTAATCAGTACATGTAGCATGGTGGAAGGTGAATGTTTTGGCTCTGAATATATAGAGCTGAAGACAAAGTGTCAGAGAGTGTGTGGTAAACTGGTAGAGTAAGAGGTCACAGTGCTGAGGAAAAGCCTGGTGTCCTGCCAAGGTGCCTCTTTATCTCCAAGCAGCTGCTGCACGGAAATGCATTGATTGCTGTGTTTTCACCAGCGTATCTCTCTGCCTCGCACTCTCTTTCTCTTTCTTTCTCTCTCTATGTGGCTTGAAGGCATAACACATTCTCTTGCATTTATGTGTGTGTGTGCCTGCGTGAAGCCTTTGAGCCATAGAGCACAGAGAGATGGATCAACCGCTACAGGCCACCATCGACCAACCCCCATCCCCCATTCTTTCCCTTTCCTCCTCCAATCGATCCATCCCTGTCTTTCCTCCACTGTATATAGGAATATCTCTGCCCTCATTCCTGTCTTTGATAAGCTATGAAAATATTTATGCATGTCCATATGGCAATATAGTCCCTTGCATTAAACTCCAGCAGAGTGAACACACAGAGAGAAAATGGCCTCCTTACTAAAGGTGGATCCATAAGGGGTGATGAAGGTCACATCACGATGGAAAAGTACATCTCACTCTCCATGCTCTCCCTGCTCTCTCCCTGCTCTCCCTGTTCTCCATGCTCTCCCTGCTCTCTCCCTGCTCTCCCTGCTCTCCCTGCTCTCCCTGTTCTCCCTGTTTTCCCTGCTCTCCCTGTTCTCCCTGCTCTCCCTGCTCTCCCTGCTCTCCCTGCTCTCTCCCCCTGTTCTCCCTGCTCTCTCCCCCACTGACTGTGAGGTCACGACAATTGCCAATTACCAGCTGTGTGGCTGCTACCCAGTCGGTCTTGTACATGCAGAAATGTGTGTGTGGGTGTCTTTATACGCCGAGTACATTTACATATACCAGGAATTTGATAAGGCTGATGGTGCTGCCACAGTAAACAGAATCAACACACAGCTGGCAATGTGTCCTTAATATTCAGTAGCTCCTGTCAAACCAAAACCTAAAACACACAAGCTGCTCCAAACACCATCGCTGCATATCTGGGTCTCCCAGTATGTGTGTTTAATGTGTGTCTTTCATTTCCACATACTTGTGTGTGTGTGTGTGTGTGTGTGTGTGTGTGTGTGTGTGTGTGTGTGTGTGTGTGTGTGTGTGTGTGTGTGTGTTTTTGTTTGTGTCTCTGTGTTTTGTTCCTTCCCCCAGTGCTTCACTGGCTCAGACAATACCGGTTATAAATAGATAATGGAGAGAGAGAAAGAGAGGGAGAGAGAGAGAGAGAGAGAGAGAGACAGAGAGAGAGAGAGAGAGAGAGAGAGAGAGAGAGAGAGAGAGAGAGAGAGAGAGAGAGAGAGAGAAAGAAAGAGAGAGAGAGAGAGAGAGAGAGACAGAGAGAGAGAGAGACAGAGAGAGAGAGAGAGAGAGAGAGAGAGAGAGAGAGAGAGAGAGAGAGAGAGAGAGAGAGAGAGAGAGAGACAGAGAGAGAGAGAGAGAGAGAGAGAGAGAGAGAGAGAGAGACAGAGACAGAGAGAGAGAGAGAGAGAGAGAGAGAGAGAGAGAGAGAGAGAGAGAGAGACAGAGAGAGAGAGAGAGAGAGAGAGAGAGAGAGAGAGAGAGAGAGAGAGACAGAGACAGAGACAGAGACAGAGACAGAGACAGAGACAGAGACAGAGACAGAGACAGAGACAGAGACAGAGAGAGAGAGAGAGAGAGAGAGAGAGAGAGAGAGAGAGAGAGAGAGAGAGAGGGGGTAGTTCCACCCACCGGATCTTAATTGCGTTGCATGTAAAGGGAACTTAACGGCTGTCAAACCCTGGGATAAATCTGGCCCTGACAGACTTAATTGGTAGTTGTCTTGTATTTCCGTGTTATCAATAGCATCCCAAGACACCCCTCCACATACACACATGCACACATACAAAAACACACAATGACACACCTACACACTCACACACACACACACACTGCACGCACACATACGTACACCCGCACGCCGCAAAAGCATACATTGGTGAAAAAGGTCATTAGATGTGTTGGCTGTAATAGCAGCCTTTCCCCCAGCGCCCCAGGGTATCCTATGACAGATATAGATAGGACCCAGCGCCCCAGGGTATCCTATGACAGATACAGATAGGACCCAGCGCCCCAGGGTATCCTATGACAGATATAGATAGGACCCAGCGCCCCAGGGTATCCTATGACAGATACAGATAGGACCCAGCGCCCCAGGGTATCCTATGACAGATACAGATAGGACCCAGCGCCCCAGAGTGTCCTCTGACAGATATAGATAGGACCCAGCGCCCCAGGGTATCCTATGACAGATATAGATAGGACCAAGCGCCCCAGGGTGTCCTATGACAGATACAGATAGGACCCAGCGCCCCAGGGTATCCTATGACAGATACAGATAGGACCCAGCGCCCCAGGGTGTCCTATGACAGATATAGATAGGACCCAGCGCCCCAGGGTATCCTATGACAGATAGGATAGGACCCCAGCGCCCCAGGGTGTCATAATGACAGATACAGATAGGACCCCAGGCCCCAGGGTGTCCTATGACAGATACAGATAGGACCCAGCGCCCCAGGGTGTCCTAATGACAGATATACAGTGGGGAGAACAAGTATTTGATACACTGCCGATTTTGAAGGTTTTCCTACTTACAAAGCATCAGAAAAGCAGAACTTAATATTTGGTACAGAAACCTTTGTTTGCAATTACAGAGATCATACGTTTCCTGTAGTTCTTGACCAGGTTTGCACACACTGCAGCAGGGATTTTGGCCCACTCCTCCATCCAGATCCTTCAGGTTTCGGGGCTGTCGCTGGGCAATACGGACCCAGCGAGAGCTCCCTCCAAAGATTTTCTATTGGGTTCAGGTCTGGAGACTGGCTAGGCCACTCCAGGACCTTGAGATGCTTCTTACGGAGCCACTCCTTAGTTGCCCTGGCTGCGTGTTTCGGGTTGTTGTCATGCTGGAAGACCCAGCCACGACCCATCTTCAATGCTCTTACTGAGGGAAGGAGGTTGTTGGCCAAGATCTCGCGATACATGGCCCCATCCATCCTCCCCTCAATACGGTGCAGTCGTCCTGTCCCCTTTGCAGAAAAGCATCCCCAAAGAATGATGTTTCCACCTCCATTTTTCACGGTTGGGATGGTGTTCTTGGGGTTGTACTCATCCTTCTTCTTCCTCCAAACACGGCGAGTGGAGTTTAGACCAAAAAGCTCTATTTTTGTCTCATCAGACCACATGACCTTCTCCCATTCCTCCTCTGGATCATCCAGATGGTCATTGGCAAACTTCAGACGGGCCTGGACATGCGCTGGCTTGAGCAGGGGGACCTTGCGTGCGCTGCAGGATTTTAATCCACGACGGCGTAGTGTGTTACTAAGGGTTTTCTTTGAGACTGTGGTCCCAGCTCTCTTCAGGTCATTGACCAGGTCCTGCCGTGTAGTTCTGGGCTGATCCCTCACCTTCCTCATGATCATTGATGCCCCACGAGGTGAGATCTTGCATGGTGCCCCAGACAGAGGGAGATTGACCGTCATCTTGAACTTCAATTTTCTAATTATTGCGCCAACAGTTGTTGCCTTCTCACCAAGCTGCTTGCCTATTGTCCTGTAGCCCATCCCAGCCTTGTGCAGGTCTACAATTATATCCCTGATGTCCTTACACAGCTCTCTGGTCTTGGCCATTGTGGAGAGGTTGGTCTGTTTGATTGAGTGTGTGGACAGGTGTCTTTTATACAGGTATCGAGTTCAAACAGGCGCAGTTAATACAGGTAATGAGTGGAGAACAGGAGGGCTTCTTAAAGAAAAACTAACAGGTCTGTGAGAGCCGGAATTCTTACTGGTTGGTAGGTGATCAAATACTTATGTCATACAATAAAATGCAAATTAATTACTTAAAAATCATACAATGTGATTTTCTGGATTTTTGTTTTAGATTCCGTCTCTCACAGTTGAAGTGTACCTATGATAAAAATGACAGACTTCTACATGCTTTGTAAGTAGGAAAACCTGCAAAATCGGCAGTGTATCAAATACTTGTTCTCCCAACTGTAGATAGGACCAGGGTGTCCTAATGACAGATATAGATAGGACCAGGGTGTCCTAATGACAGATACAGATAGGACCAGGGTGTCCTATGACAGATACAGATAGGACCAGGGTGTCCTAGTGACAGATATAGATAGGACCAGGGTGTCCTATGACAGATATAGATAGGACCAGGGTGTCCTAGTGACAGATATAGATAGGACCAGGGTGTCCTATGACAGATACAGATAGGACCAGGGTGTCCTATGACAGATACAGATAGGACCAGGGTGTCCTATGACAGATACAGATAGGACCAGGGTGTCCTATGACAGATACAGATAGGACCAGGGTGTCCTAGTGATAGGACCTGACTGTTGCACTTTGACATTATTATTTAGATACAGTTTCAGGATTTCCGGTTGTATGTTTTTGTGAGACATTTGATTATAGTGATGTATTTTGTCAGTATATATTATATTTTCTGCCAAATTGGCCAACATTGAATTTATGCATTATTACAAATAGCCTCTTGGCATAACGCTGTAGTTTTAAAATAATAATTACTGTTTTACAAATGTTAGAGTGGGAGGCAGGATGTTGTAGAAGCTCTAGCCCTCAATATACAGAAATGCAGAGAGCATCAACCTTAGCAGCCCCAGCCTCAACCCCAGCTGTACCCCAGCCTCCACCCCAGCCTCAACCCCAGCCTTAACCCCAGCTGTACCCCAGCCTCAACCCCAGCCTCAACCCCAGCCCCAACCCCAGCCTCAACCCTAGCCTCAACCCCAGCTGTACCCCAGCCTCAACCCCAGCCCCAACCCCAGCCCCAACCCCAGCCTCAACCCCAGCCTCAACCCCAGCCTCAACCCCAGCCTCAACCCCAGCTGTACCCCAGCCCCAACCCCAGCTGTACCCCAGCCCCAACCCCAGCTGTACCCCAGCCTCAACCCCAGCCTCAAACCCAGCCTCAACCCCAGCTGTACCCCAGCCTCAACCCCAGCCTCAACCCCAGCCTCAACCCCAGCTGTACCCCAGCCCCAACCCCAGCTGTACCCCAGCTGTACCCCAGCCTCAACCCCAGCCCCAACCCCAGCCTCAACCCCAGCCTCAACCCCAGCCTCAACCCCAGCCTCAAACCCAGCCTCAACCCCAGCTGTACCCCAGCCTCAACCCCAGCCCCAACCCCAGCCTCAACCCCAGCCTCAACCCCAGCTGTACCCCAGCCTCAACCCCAGCTGTACCCCAACCTCAACCCCAGCCTCAACCCCAGCCTCAACCCCAGCCTCAACCCCAGCCTCAACCCCAGCTGTACCCCAGCCTCAACGCCAGCCTCAACCCCAGCCTTAACCCCAGCCTCAACCCCAGCCTCAACCCCAGCCTCAACCCCAGCCTCAACACCAGCCTCAACGCCAGCTAAACCCCAGCCTCAAACCCAGCTGTACCCCAGCAGCACCAGGCCTGGTGTTAGGAGTCAGCCTCTCAGCCAATCAGCCCCAGCCGTACCCCAACAGCACCAGGCCTGGTGTTAGGAGTCAGCCTCTCAGCCACACAAAAGGTCTGCCCACAAAATGAGGTGGAAACTGAGCTGCACTTCCTAACCTCCTGCCAAATGTATGACCATATTAGAGACACATATTTCCCTCAGATGACACAGATCCACAAAGAATTAAAAATCAAACCCAATTGTGTTAAACTCCCATATCTACTGGGTGAAATACCACAGTGTTCCATCACAGCAGCAAGATGTGTGACCTGTTGTCACAAGAAAAGGACAACCAGTGAAGAACAAACACCATGTAAATACAAACCATATTTATGTTGATTTATTTTCCCTTTTATACTTTAACTATTTGCACATCATTACAACACTGTATATTTACATAATATGACATTTGAAATGTCTTTATTCTTTTGGAACTTCTGTGAGTGTGTCAGGCTCTGGCCATAGAGAAGCCTTTTGCTTCTCTATGTGGCCATGGTCAGAGTCTGACAGTTCTATGTGTTCTATATCTGTGTGGGGTTTTTGGTTTGGATCCCTAATTAGAGGCAGCTGCTATGCATTGTCTCTAATTAGGGAACCTACTTAAGTTTGTATGTTTCACACCCTAGGTGTGGTTCATTATTCGACATGTCGGGAGAAAGTAAGTGTGTGTCAGGCTCTGGCCATAGAGAAGCTTTGCTTCTCTATATTTCTATGGTCAGAGTCTGGCAGATCTATTATTTCTACGTCTGTGTGGTGTTGTGTGTGGGATCCCTAATTAGAGGCAGCTGCATTGCATTACCTCTAATTAGGGATCTTACTTATATGTCTGTGTTCCACTCCGTTGGCGTGGTTCATTGTCGTATGTTGTCCCGTGTCGTGCTACGTGTGTTATTATTATCAGTTGTTATATTTTGTATGGTTCGTCATTTAATTAAATAAATATGTCGAACTATCGATACGCTGCGCCTTGGTCATTCTACACACCCGAACGTGACAGAATGAACCACCACCCGACCAAGCAGCGTTATTCTGGAGAAAAGGAGAAGAATGGAAGACATCGGCGTAATCGTGGAAACGGAGCCCGTAGTCAACCCCAGGGAAATTTCGGGGGGGGGGCTATGGAGGTGGTCTGGCAAAGAAGAGGACGCGCCAGTACCACTTTCCATGTGGAATATGACGATGCCGAAATACAAGTGGGGGGCACAAAGTAAGATGGAAGAGAAGGATTTAGAGGCATATTATGGAGGCATATTAGAGGAGATGAAGCAAAAGGAGGAATATTTGGAGAAATATTTTGGAGAAGTTCTGGAGGAAATGTGGGAGATAGCAGAGGAGGTTGAAGAGGAAATGTCGGAATGGAATAGTCCGTGTCCAGTCACCTACTCCACTCCCGTGACAGAGCAGTCCGCTTTACCGGTGCCCAGTCGGGGTCCGGCCGTCTGCTCTACTTCAGTGCCAGAACAGTTCGCTCCACCGGTGCCCAGTCTGGGTCCGGCCGTCTGCTACACTCCAGTGCCAGAGCAGTCCGCTCCACCGGTGCCCAGTCTGGGTCCGGCCGTCTGCTCTACTCCAGTGCCAGAACAATCCGTTCCACCGGTGCCCAGTCTGGGTCCGGCCGTCTGCTACACTCCAGTGCGCCTCTCCAGTCCGGTACGTCATGTGCCTACTCCTCGCACTAGCCCTGAGGTGCGTGTTATTAGTCCTGTGCCACATGTGCCGACTCCACGCACCAGGCTTCCAGTGCGCGTCTCCAGTCAGGTACGTCCTGTGCCTGTTCCCCGCACTAGCCCTGAGGTGCGTGTTATTAGTCCTGTGCCACATGAGCCGACTCCACGCACCAGGCTTCCAGTGCGCGTCTCCAGTCAGGTACGTCCTGTGCCTGTTCCCCGCACTCGCCCTGAGGTGCGTGTTAGTAGTCCAGTGCCACCAGTGCCGACTCCACGCATCAGGCTTCCAGTGCGCGTCTCTAGTCCGGTACGTCCCATGCCGACTCCCCGCACTCGACCTCCAGTGCGTGTGCCCAGCCAGGTTCCTCCAGTACCGGCTCCACGCACCAGGCCTCCAGTGCGCCTCTCCAGTCTGGTACGTCCCGTGCCGACTCCCCGCACTCGACCTCCAGTGCGTGTGCCCAGCCTGTGACCCACACTCAGTCTCGATCAACGGAAACCGTCACATTTCTTTGAATGGCAGAAAGAAGAAACCCACGCTTTAATGTATAGTTTATTTTATTCCAGTGCCGGCTCCACGCACCAGACCGTCGGTGCGCCTCATCAGCCCGGAGACTCCCGTGATAGTCGACAGCCCGGAGACTCCCGTGACGCTCGACAGCCCGGAGACTCCCGTGACGATCGACAGCCCGGAGCCTCTCATGACGATCGACAGCCCGGAGCCTCCCGTGATGGTCGATAGCCCGGAGCCTCCCGTGATGGTCGACAGCCCGGAGCCTCCCGTGATGGTCGACAGCCCGGAGCCTCCCGTGATGGTCGACAGCCCGGAGCCTCCCGTGATGGTCGACAGCCCGGAGCCTCCCGTGACGGTCGACAGCCCGGAGCCTCCCGTGACGGTCGACAGCCCGGAGCCTCCCGTGACGCTCGACAGCCCGGAGCCTCCCGTGACGCTCGACAGCCCGGAGCCTCCCGTGACGCTCGACAGCCCGGAGCCTCCCGTGACGCTCGACAGCCCGGAGCCTCCCGTGACGCTCGACAGCCCGGAGCCTCCCGTGACGCTCGACAGCCCGGAGCCTCCCGTGACGCTCGACAGCCCGGAGCCTCCCGTGACGCTCGACAGCCCGGAGCCTCCCGTGACGCTCGACAGCCCAGAGCCTCCCGTGATAATTATATGGCCCGCTCCATGGCCTGAGATTTTTTCCCCACCATTGTTGTTACCAGGACCGGTGGGTTGCCCCTTTATATGGCCGGAGTCGCCTGCCACACCGGTGCCCAGTCCTGGCCCGGTTATTTGCCCCGCTCCATGGCCTGAGCCTTTTGCCCCACCATGGTCATTTCCAGGACCGGTGGGTTGCCCCTTTAAATGGCCTGAATCGCCAGCCACACTGGGGCCCAGTCCGGGCCCAGTAGAAATAAGGAGGAGGACATCCACTTCGCCGGGGCCGGAACCGCCACCGGCGATGGTTTATGGTTGATGTTTTTCCCTCCCTGACCCTTCCCTCATGTTTTTGTGTTTGTTTTTCTTGCGGCCGGGAGTCCGCGCCTTTGGGGGGGGGGTACTGTCAGGCTCTGGCCATAGAGAAGCTTTGCTTCTCTATATTTCTATGGTCAGAGTCTGGCAGATCTATTATTTCTACGTCTGTGTGGTGTTGTGTGTGGGATCCCTAATTAGAGGCAGCTGCATTGCATTACCTCTAATTAGGGATCTTACTTATATGTCTGTGTTCCACTCCGTTGGCGTGGTTCATTGTCGTATGTTGTCCCGTGTCGTGCTACGTGTGTTATTATTATCACCTGTTATATTTTGTATGGTTCGTCATTTAATTTAATAAATATGTCGAACTATCGATATGCTGCGCCTTGATCATTCTACACACCCGAACGTGACAGTGTGTTAACGGTGGTTTGTGTTAACGGTGGTTTGTGTTAACGGTGGTTTGTGTTAACGGTGGTTTGTGTTAACGGTGGTTTGTGTTAACGGTGCTCATTGTGTTGAGTTATACAAATAAATATAATGTCGAACAGTTACTGCCCTGCGCCTTGGTCTGTCTTAACACCCACTCTGACAGAGTGTAACGTTTACTGTGAATTAGGACCGCACTTTTGTTAATTATCTACTTCATTTCCTTTGGCAATATTACCGTATGTTTCCCATGTAGATAAAGGCCCTTGAACTGAATTGAACTGAATTAGTGTACAGTAGGTCTATAACCAGTGGATTAGTATACTGTAGGTAAATCACCAGTGGATTAGTATACTGTATGTAAATCACCAGTGGATTAGTATACTGTAGGTCTATCACCAGTGGATTAGTATACTGTAGGTAAATCACCAGTGGATTAGTATACTGTAGGTAAATCACCAGTGGATTAGTATACTGTAGGTCTATCACCAGTGGATTAGTATACTGTAGGTAAATCACCAGTGGATTAGTATACTGTAGGTAAATCACCAGTGGATTAGTATACTGTAGGTAAATCACCAGTGGATTAGTATACTGTAGGTAATTCACCAGTGGATTAGTATACTGTAGGTCTATCACCAGTGGATTAGTATACTGTAGGTCTATCACCAGTGGATTAGTATACTGTAGGTCTATCACCAGTGGATTAGTATACTGTAGGTAAATCACCAGTGGATTAGTATTGACCTCATCCCGTCAATAGAGGACGCCTGGTTGTTCTTTAAAAGTGCTTTCCTCACCATCCTAAATAAGCATGCCCCTTTCAAAAAACGTAGAACTAAGAATAGATATAGCCTTGGTTCACCCCAGACTTGACTGCACTAGACCAACACAAAAACATCCTGTGGCGCACTGCATTAGCATCGAATAGCCCCCGCGATATGCAGCTATTCAGGGAAGTCAGGAACAAGTACACACAGTCAGTTAGAAAAGCAAAGGCCAGCTTTTTCAAACAGAAATTTGCTTCCTGTAGTACTAACTCCAAAAAGTTCTGGCACACTGTAAAGTCCATGGAGAATAAGAGCACCTCCTCCCAGTTGCCCACCTCATTGAGGCTCGGAGACACTGTTACTACCGATAAATCCACGATTATCGAAAATTTCAATAAGCATTTTGCTACAACTGGCCATGCTTTCCACCTGGCTACCCCTACCCCGGCCAACAGCTCTGTACTCCCGGCAGCTACTTGCCCAAGCCCCCCCTGCTTCTCCTTCACCCAAATCCAGACGGCTGATGTTCTGAAAGAGCTGCGAAGTCTGGACCCCTACAAATCTGCTGGGCTAGATAATCTGGACCCTCTCTTTCTGAAATTATCAGCCGAAATTGTTGCAACACCTATCACTAGCCTGTTCAACCTCTCTTTCGTATCGTCTGAGATCCCTAGAGATTGGAAAGCTGCCGCGGTCATCCCCCTCTTCAAAGGAGGAGACACTCTAGACCCAAACTGTTATAGACCAATATCCATCCTGCCCTGCCTTTCTAAAGTTTTCGAAAGCCAAGTTAACAAACAGATAACTGACCACTTCGAATCCCACCGTACCTTCTCTGCTATGCAATCTGGTTTCCGAGCTGGTCATGGGTGCACCTCAGCTACGCTCAAGGTACTGAACGATATCATTACCGCCATCGATAAAAGACAGTACTGTGCAGCCGTTTTCATCGACCTGGCCAAGGCTTTCGACTCTGTCAATCACTGCATTCTTATTGGCAGACTCAACAGCCTTGGTTTCTCAAGTGACTGCCTTGCCTGGTTCGCTAACTACTTTGCAGACAGAGTTCAGTGTGTCAAATCGGATGGCCTATTGTCCGATCCTCTGGCAGTCTCTATGGGGGTGCCACAGGGTTCAATTCTTGGGCCAACCCTTTTCTCTATATACATCAACGATGTCACTCTCGCTGCTGGTGACTCTCTGATCCATCTCTACGCAGACGACACCATTCTGTATACATCTGGCCCCTCTTTGGATACTGTGTTTACTAACCTTCAATCAAGCTTCAATGCCATACAACACTCCTTCCGTGGCCTCCAACTGCTCTTAAACGCTAGTAAAACTAAGTGCATGCTTTTCTATCGAACGCTGCCAGCACCCGCCCACCGGACTATCATCACTACTCTCGATGGATCCGAATTAGAATACGTGGACACCTACAAATACCTAGGCATCTGGTTAGACTATAAACTCAACTTCCAGACTCACATCAACCATCTCCAATCCAAAATTAAATCCAGAATTGGCTTCCTATTTCGCAACAAAGCCTCCTTCACTCATGCTGCCAAACATGCCCTTGTAAAACTGACTATCCTACCGATCCTTGATTTCGGCGATGTCATTTACAAACTAGCCTCCAACACTCTACTTAGCAAATTGGATGTAGTCTATCACAGTGCCATCCGTTTTGTCACCAAAGCCCCATACACTACCCACCACTGCGACCTGTATGCTCTCGTTGGCTGGCCTTCATTATATATTCGTCGCCAAACCCACTGGTTCCAGGTCATCTATAAGTCTTTATTAGGTAAATCCCCGCCCTATCTCAGCTCACTGATCACTATAGCAACACCCACCCGTAGCATGCGCTCCAGCAGGTATATCTCACTGGTCACCCCCAAAGCCAACACCTCCTTTGGCCGCCATTCCTTCCAGTTCGCTGCTGCCAATGACTGGAACGAATTGCAAAAATCATTGAAGCTAGAGGTTCCTATCTCCCTCAATAACTTTAAGCATCAGTTGTCAAAGCTGCTTATCGATCACTGCACCTGTATATAGCCCTTCTGTAAATAGCCCACACTACTACCTCATCCCCATATTTATTTTTATTTTCACTAATCTTGCACTCCAGTATCTCTATTTGCACATCATAATTTGCACATCCTTCATTCCTGTGTTAATGATGATAATTCTGTAATTTATTTCACCACTATAGTCTTATTTATTGTCCTACCTCCTAACCTTACTGCATTTTTGCACTACATTTTGCACTCTGTATATAGATTTTTCTATTGTGTTTTTGACTGTTTGTTTAATGTGTAACTCTGTGTTATTTGTCGCACTGCTTTGCTTTGTCTTGGCCAGGTCGCAGTTGCTGTGAGGGCTTGGTTGTGATAAGGCCTATTACTCCCACCTAGGGGAGGATGAGAGGCACACAACCAAGTCCTCACACTCCTATTAGGGAGATTATCATCCCCAA